>PVJC01012545.1:0-22106 GCA_004026665.1 Murina feae
TTTTCCAGGTGGCTTTCACAGCATCAGAGATTCACATTTTAATGGCGGCATTAACGGGGATTAGTGGTTCGGATTTCTCTTTATGATGTGCGTGTATCTGTAGTTCCTTTTATGATGTGTGTGTATATCACTGCAAATATATCACTGAATAGTGAGCATGCTGTCTTAAATCTCCTAGCCTAGGGGTGCATTCGTAGTTTGCATTAAGCTAATTTTCACCTTGTGCGAACTGCACCATTTTTCATTTCCACTCTGCCAGCACTGCTCAAGTATTCCAAAGCCCCAACACTTTAATATAATAAATAAATATATATATATATATTTTCATTGATTACAGAGAGGAAGGGAGAGGGAGAGTGATATAAAAACATCAATGATGAGAGAGAATCATGGATTGGCTGCCTCCTGCACGCCCCATACTGGGGATGGAGCCCACAACCCGGGCATGTGCCCTGACCAGGAATTGAACTGTGACCTCCTGGTTCATAGGTTGACACTCAACCACTGAGCCACTCTGGCTGGGCAATACTTTTTTTTTTCTCACAGGGACCATCCTAACAGGTGTCTGGTGGTATGTCATTATGGTTTTGATTTGCATTTTCCTAATGATTAATAACATTGAGTATATATTTTTTTAAGTTTGTAAGTGCAAGGCATAACTTTTTGAGTTGTCATTAAAAAGTGTTTCCTGGAGATTCAAAATATCTAGATTCCCTGTATCTATTTTAATTAGCCATTACCTTTAGTTCCATTTAATAAATGTTAGTTAGGCCTCTACTAAGAACTGATCATTGCACTGGGTGCCACAGAGACGAGAAATGTAAACCACAGTTTTTCCATTCATGCCTCTTATTTAGTTTTCTTGTCTCTGAAAGTAAAAAAGAAAAAGATAAAAGCTTAAATCTTTTCTAATTCCAAAGTTTGGAACCTATAATCTAAGCTTGTAAGTATAAGCCAGCATCTCTTCTAACTAGGTAGAATTGCCTGCCATTGAAATAAGACATGAAAACTGTAATACCCAGGGAAGAGGCAATTGTGAGATTTTTTTTGAGTGGTTTGAGATTAAAATCTGAATCTTATATATTTATAGCTTCTACTTAGTTTTGAGTTTATGAATTTGATTTTGAAAATGTAACCTATCTCAATCAAATGATACTATTATGGTATGTCCACTGGTATATGACTTTCTCCTTTTCATAGCAAAGCTGCTTAAAAGGGTGTCTCTTGTCATACCTTGTTTTCCTGTTTCCTCAGTGCCCTGCATTCTGGCTTCTGATGTCTCCAAGGTCTCTCCTCCCCTCTCAACAGTCAAAAACAAGGGATGTGCCTCAGCCTTCCTCAGCCAACTTCTCAGGAATATTTGAGATGCCTGCTCCCTATTTGAAAACGTCTTCCTCTCTCAGCTCTTTTGGCCTAACTCGCTTTTCCTCCCTGCTTCCCATCTGGACACCTTACACCCTTTCCTTTGCCTCACCCTACCCTCCCAACACAGATCATCGGTAGGTTACGTAATTCACCTTCTCAGTCGGTCTCCACACGTCCATTCTGCCTACGCTTTCCTTGGTCTAGGCCAGGGGTCCTCAAACTTTTTAAACAGGGGGCCAATTCACTGTCCCTCAGACCGCTGGAGGGCCGGACTATAGTTAAAAAAAAACAACTATGAACAAATTCTATGCACACTGCACATATCTAATTTTAAGCAGGACAGGCAGCGGCGGCAAAAACACCGGCATGTGGCCCGCGGGCCGTAGTTTGAGGATGCCTGGTCTAGGCCCTTATCATGCTAGGTTAATGTACCTACTATGTGCTCCATTAGGGCCTCATTCATAAACACCTCACAGCTCACACTGCTGCACTGGCATTGCCTTGCTACCTCTCATCCTACTGGACTCTGAGTTTGTCAGGAGAATGGGTGTTGCGTATTTTATCCCTTCATTACTATTTTTGAGGTGGTTGTTGTTTTTCTTTTTTTTTTTTTTTTTTAAATATATTTTATTGATTTTTTTTACAGAGAGAAAGAGAGAGGGATAGAGAGTTAGAATCATCGTTGAGAGAGAAACATCGATCAGCTGCCTCCTGCACACCCCCCACTGGGGATGTGCCCGCAACCAAGGTACATGCCCCCGACCGGAATTGAACCCGGGACCCTTCAGTCCCCAGGCCGACACTCTATCCACTGAGCCAAACCGGTCAGGGCGGTTGTTGTTTTTCTAATTCATAAAAAGCATGAACAGTACGAAAGTTTCTTGACGTTCTATGTCACAGTTCTAATTTATTTGCCATATTCATACGATTAGAACCATTGACATCTCCCAGGACAGAAAATGAGTTTTTTTCAGCAGCTTAAAAAAAAAATTCTGGTGTTTTAGCTCCTGGGAGGGTTGAATGTGGTTCTTTATGGTCGGAAGGAAGGACACTGTTTACTTTCACTTTCAGTAGCCCCAGTTTCAAACTGTAGAAATCAGGGTTGCACATGTGTGCACAGAGACTGGGGCGGGGAGGGGGAGGATGAGGGCTGGTGACAGGATAGAGAGCTTTGGAGGCCTCTATGGCAGCTCCCCGATGACAAATACTTTCTCCATAGCATTTAGATGTTCGTGTAGTTACTCCCGATGGCTTCTGGGTATTATCCGTACTTCTTTCCTCGGATATTTCAGTCCCATTCCTTCCTAATGAACCTTTATGCTTTTCTGTGCCGTTTCCCACTCGAATGCACCAATCCTTATATCATGTCATCCAAAAGCTGTGTTTGGGTTTTTCTTTCTTTGATTTTTGCTTTTTTTGTTTGTTTGTTTAATAGGCTTTTATTGGTTTCAGGGAGAAAAGGTGAGTGAGGAGAGAGAGAAACATCCATGATGAGAGAGAATCATTGATCGCCTGCCTCCTGCACCCCTCCAGTGGGGGATCCAGCCTGCAACCCTGGCATGTGCCCTTGACCGGATCCAAGCTTGGGAGTGAAAAGCCAACTCTGGGGGTTCACTCAGAAGAGGAGCTTGTCCAGTGGGTGATAGATCGGGCCCAACTCAACCTTATCTCCTGTAGGCCTTGCACCTGCACCCGTGGGTAGAACTGCGGCTACTCAGGAGCATGAGAAAGTAAAAGTCGTTTCGTTTCTGGCCACTTGAAGAACATTTATGGTCGTTTCTGCATATGGACCTGTCCTTGTGCTGAGGTCCCTGATCACCCCCACTCCCCGAGTGTTATTTATGAGTCACAGCTAAATCACAGCTTCCGATCACCAGATATGTGGATTCGTTTTAATGTGAGTGTGAATTCCAGCTCCATTTGTGAGTGACTCCCTCTCAGAGGAGATGCAAATCTTTTTTTTTTTCTTCTATCTTTGCCTCCTCACCTGGGCCTGTGCACAGGAAGTCCTCTTTGTCTGCTCTTGAAAATGCAAATTAAATGAACGGGCTGGGGGAAGCACCCTTGTGCAGGTTGTAAATGTGAAGAGTAAACTTGCCACAGATGAGATCATTTGTTGAACTGAATGCTTAATGGGTCCCCAAGAGAACCACCCTTCGGGGGAGGTGACAGCAGTATTTACCTAAAACCCTGTTTAAATCACACTTGCAATTTTTTCCCCTCCCTAAAAACAAGCATCTGGCCTATTTCAGCTCCTCTGGTGTGTATTGTATTCGTTCCCTGATACCTCTTTCTGAAAGGAGAGACACGATTCTGAAAATAGTCGTTGCCTGGAGGGGAAACACCAATCTTTTCTTAGCGGGTTGCAGGTTAGTATTGTATTTCCAGCAGATTAAAGGGTTGAATGGGCCAGGCGCTTTTGAAATGTTCCCCATTCTTTTTTTTCATAATAATATCCAGTCAGCAGGCACACCCAGTGTGAGTGTACATTCTTTCCTTATGAATTATGCACCTGTGCGGTGGTACCGATATTACATGTATTATTAAACAGATGCAAAAATGGGAATTAAAAGGACATGTGAGGTCAGTCTGAATGGAAGTTCCAGTATTTTCTACGCAAACCCCATGGTGTGCCGGCCCCTCCCTGGGGATACCCTCTCCCAGCCTACTCATGGGTTTGTAGTATCTCAGTAAAAAACGATGGGGGCGGGGAGCTCGGGGGAGGGCAAGCTGCAGTGTTTAAATACCCCATTTAGTATGCATTTAAGATATGTACGGCTCCATAAGGCATACTATTTGAAAAGATTTGTATTATGTTCCCTTGGTTGCAAAATGAATTATGCATATAACTCCTTTATGGAAAAAAAAAATCTAGATTATTATTTCTTCTTGTGATGCAAAATGGACTCCCACTTCAATCTTTGTTACCATAAGCCTGTGCCAGGAGCAGGCAGGATGCACTATGCCCTTGGGTTTGGGGCTGACTCTTTACTGACCTACACGCATTTAAGGCAGAGTTCCGCACGTCCGCCCACAATGGCAAGCAACTCACTCACCCATATTCAACTCTCCTTTTTATTTTACTTGAGGCTTTTATTATGCACCATCAGCAACAACAAAACACTCCCCCAGCAGGTGAGGAAAAGAGTTAAGGGGCCAAGTTCTCCAATATGAAAAGGCGGAGATGTGGTCCTGTTAAAGTAGGCCGTTAGGGAGAGACAGAGGACTCTCAGTTTGGCCACAGTTCCAACCAGTCCCAAAAAAGAATGGCCTGATTCTCACTATCTTGGAGATAAAGGCAATGGCTTCGGAAGTGTGCCGCTATTTTTAGGACAGAGCCATTTTTTTTCCTCTGGCTTCTTCATGGGACCCCTTGATGTTCAGATGCCTGCTATGCTGATCTGTACTTTACTTTTAAAATATATTTTTATTGATTTCAGGGAGGAACGGAGAGGGAGAGAGAGAAGCATCTCGTCATCGGACGAGAGAGATTCATGGATCGACTGCCTCCTGCACACTCCCCACTGGGTATTGAGCCCGAAATCCGTGTGTGTGCCCTTGACAGAAATTGAACCCAGGACCCTTCAGTCCGTAGGCCGATGCTCTATCCGCTGAGCCATACCAGCTAGAGCTGTAATTTTCTTTAAATTGTTACTGTTGGAAGTATTACATATGTTCTCTTTTTTCCCCTCATTGACCTCTTCGGACCCACCTTCACCTCCACCCCCCTTTCGTAGGGTTAAATAGTTGATTATTAAATGTTTCTTGTTTTTCGAGGTAGGCCTGTAGTGCTATGAACCTTCCTCTCAGGACTGCTTTTGCTGTGTCCTAGACATTTGGGGTGGTTGTGTGTTCATTTTCATTTGTTTCCAGAAGGTTTTGATTTTTCTTGTTCTCATTGGTAACCATTTATTGTTTAATAACGTGCTACTTAGCCTCCATGTGTTTGAATGTTTTTGCGTGTTTTTACTGTAGTTGATTTCTAGTTTCATCCCACTGTGACCTGAGAAGATGCTTGTTATGATTTTAATCTTCTGGAACTTATAGAGATGTGTTTTGTGTCCTAACTTTGTGCTCTATTTCTGAGAGTGACCCATGTGCACTTGAGAAGAATGTATATTCTGCAGCTTTGGGGTGAAATGTTCTATAAATGTCAGCGAAATCCATCTGATCCAGTGTGTCCTTTAGAATCTCTGTTTCCTTATTAAGTTTTTGTCTGGAAGATCTATCCAGTGAAGTCAGTGGGGTGTTAAGGTCCATTATAATGACTCTATTGCAGTCCATCTCTCCCTTAAAGTCCTATAGAAGCTTTTTTAAAAATAATACTAGAGGCCTGGTGCATGAATTTGTGCACTGCTGAGGTTGGGCTGGCTTGCCCCAATGGGGGCCCATTGGGCTGAGCTGGTGGGGGGAGGAGCTGTGGGCAATTGACTGGCTGGCCCTGCCCCTGGTCGGGGTGTTGGGGGCTGATCGAGGGCAGGGCCAGCCAGACGGAGGGGGCTGATCGTGGCCTAGATCAGGCTGGTTGGCTGCTGCAGTGCGCATTGTCGCCACTGATCATTCTGGTCGTTCCACCATTCAGGTTGCTGGGCTTTTATATACAGAGATATTTATATCTCTATTTTATATAGAGAGATATTTCTCTCTCTATTGGGTGCATATATGTTTACCAGGGTTATAGCCTCTTGTTGGATTGATGCCTTTAATATTATGCAGTGACTTCTTTTGTCTCTTGTGATGGCCTTCATTTTGAAGTCTATTTTGTCAGGTATGAGTATTGCTATCCGGCTTTCTTTTTTTCATTTCTATTTGCATGGGACATTTTTTCCCCATCCCTTCACTCTCATCCTGTGTGTGTCTTTTGTTCTGAGGCGGGTCTCTTGTACACAGCATATAATCGGGTCATGCTTCTGTATCTGTTCATCTACCCAGTGCCTTTTGATTGGAACGTTGAATCCAGTTACGTGTAAGGTTATTATTGGTAGGTACTTAGTTATGTAGGCTGATCTGTCATCTGTCGTTCAACCTTGGAGGTTGTGCGTTATCTCCTTGAACTTCAAGCCTGCATGTCTAGCCACGAGGCACTAACTCTTCTGGGGCCTCCTCTTCCGAGGATGGGATGGCCAAAACACTTGTCTCTACAAAACTGTGTGTTTGCTGTCCCTCTGATGTTATCGGGGGTCACATGCCCACAGCTCCAAATGCAGAAGGCGGCTTTGAGTTTTCCATAACGATAGCAAAAGCACTCGAGAGGCGGATAAAGGAACGGAGAACAGTGTGTCTTCTATGAGGGGGCACGTGGGCTTGAGGGGATGTTGTGATTGCGTTCCTGTAGCCATGGACCCCATCGTTGAGTCCATGCTCCTCTATTATTAAATATTTAAACACACACCCCCCACTTGTGTGCGCTTGTATGTGTATGCGTTTATTTACCTGGAGATGGCATGCCCTTAGCTCTGAGCGAATATAATTATATACATTCTAATTTGCATGAAAAAAGATGTTGAAAGGGAAGGATGAATTGTAAAAGGCTGTAGAGGTGGTTGCGTAACTCGGGAAATTTACAAGTCGTTATATCCTTGCACACTTAAAATGGGTACATTTCAGGAGATGTAAATTATGCCTTAATAAAGATGATTAAAAAAGGAAGGCTGAGGAGGAGCTGAAATGAACAGTGTATGAGCAATTAAAACCTATTATGATTATTAAGAATCTCTTGCTCTCACCTAATTCTTTAATAATCAAATACTCATTTTTACAAAGGCAATGTGGTGAAGCTTGTCATCTCTAACATTCTAAATCCCGTAATTGTTTGTGAAATACAGCCCATTCTAGAGTATAATTACCACTCCAACACGGTTGCCCATTTTTCGTTGTTAGGATTACCTTCACTCCATAGTTTCTTTGCAAGGATTTCTTTCAGTTAAGCTAGATAATATCTTTAAATCTCTTTATCCAGACATGCAGGTACACACACGTGTGCTCATGTACACACACACACACCCTCCAGGTCTATCCCTGTGCAGCACACCTGGACAATTCGAAGATCCACCTGTCTCTACTGTGAAACTTCCATGTTGCCCTCAGAATAGCTAAAAGCGACTTGTGATTGGCTGACGGGTTGGGGAGAGGACCGCCTTGTCTGCCCTCAGCTACTTTTCTATTTCTTCCTGAGCGACTTACACGATGGCACGTGTATAGGCTGCCATTGGTTTGTATTTTTGTCACAATATTTATCCACCTCCTTCAGCATATATGCTCCCTGATTTCAGAGACTTGGTTTCGTCAAGCCAGCCTTGAGAAAATTACTATTATTTTTAAAAGATGCACGTATGGCATCATTGTCTATGTAGATATGATGGATCTTTTTACTTGTAGGATTTAAGAGACGTCTAGTTGACGGATTTTCAGTACAGAATCAGGGATTGATTAGAACCCTGTTATTAATATTTTAAGCTACTGGAGGCCCGATGCATGAAATTCATGCAAGGAGCTTGGCCCCTCGCAGCCCTGGCTTCATCCAGAAGGTCATCCAGATGGGTCCTCTGGACGGTCATTCTGCTGTTCGGTCTAATTAGCATATTAGCTCTTTATGATATAGAATTAGTATAAAAACGTTTTTGTTTTTCTTTTTAGTCCTTACCTGAGGATTTAATATATATTTTATTGATTTTTTACAGAGAAGAAGGGAGAGGGACAGAGTCAGAAACATCGATGAGAGAGAAACATTGATCAGCTGCCTCCTGCACACTCCCCACTGGGGATGTGCCCGCAACCAAGGTACATGCCCTTGACCGGAATCGAACCTGGGACCCTTGAGTCCGCAGGCCGACGCTCTGTCCACTGAGCCACACCGGTTAGGGCTGAGGATATTTTTTCCATTGATCTTTAAAGAGAGTGCGAGAGGAGGGAAGTGGGGGCAGGGAGAGAGAGAGAGAAACATTGATGTGAGAGAGACACATCGACTGGTTGCCTTCTGCTTGTGCCCTGACTGGGGCGGGAATTGAACCTACAATCAAGGTATGTGCCCTTGACTGGAAATTGAACCCTCGACACTTCAGTCTGTGGGCCAGTGCTCTAACCACTGAGAAAACTGGCCAGGGCTAAATTTTTTTTTTTAATATCTCCAGCTACATTGCCATGCCTTCCTCTCTTAGGATCAGATGCTATTTATAAAGTGCCCATCGAAAGGTCTCCAGTTGAAGCAAGGAGGCTTGCTTGGGCTTAGTTTCAAAATCTGCCAAATTTCAAGATCTCTTCAAATCCAGTTGTAAGCATAATTACTGTTTGAGACAGATCATAGTACAGATTTATCCCTACGGCAGGGGTTGTGTTTCGCCATATCCTTTCAATGATGGCCATCTGATGATCTGGGCTTGGTTTCGAATTCTGCTAATTTTCAAGTTCTGATGAAATTCAATCGAAAGCATAATTAATATCTTAGAAAATAACAACATAGATTTATTCCTACAGCTTTGAGTATCTTGAGCCCTATCTTTTCAGGGCCTGCCTTATACAGACTAATTGAAAACGAATCGCTCAGTATGAATTTTCACCATTTCTGTTTTTTTTTACAGTATTTTTATCGATTTCACATTAGAAGGGAGAGGGAGAGAGATAGAAACATCAATGATGAGAGAGAATCATGGATCAGCTGCCTCCTGCACGCCCCCTGCTGGGGATCGAGCCCATAACCCTGGTATGTGCCCTGACCGGGAATTGAACCGTGACCTCCTGGTTCATAGGTCGACGCTCCATCACTGAGCCATGCTGGCTGTGCTAAGTGTTTCTTATGTAAGAAAAAAAAAAGCAATTTCATAAAGATTGAATTTAGTGGGCTCAGGTGCATGTGATTATGCATTGCTGCAGACAGTTTTATAGTATTTCGTGTTAGTTTTTCCTCCGAGCACATTTTAATGCACCTCAAGTTCTCCACAAAACCCCACCTGAGTATTTTCCACAAAACCTGATAGGTTCCCCAAGTCCACAGGCAGTTGCTTTATTAGTCTAAGGACTCTCAAGGCCCCACTCTACTTGAAGAAGACTGTCATTCATTCTCTGGCCTGGACAATTGGGTTCCAACTCTGCTATCTGACAGTTATGCAGTGGCTTTAGGATTTGGAATAAGGACACGGTGTGTCCCAAACAAACTGTTTCAATGGAGAAAACAGTCCAATTGTAACACTTACTCGTCCGTCTTTCTTATAAACTAGAGGCTTGGTGCATGAAAATTCATGCACTGGGGAGGGGGGGGTGTCCCTCAGCTCAACCTTCCCCCTCTCACAGTCCAGGAGCCCTCAGGGGCGGGAGGTGACCTTTCAGTCAGGGGAAGGCAATGCCTCCATCATACCTCTACTGCTGCCATTGTCGGCAGTGCAAGCCTCGGCCTCGGCCGGCCCTGGTTACCTGAGCCTTGGGTGGCCCTGGAGGGCTGGGCAGCTGACAGCCGAGGCTTGCCTGTGCCTTGAGCCAGCCCTGAGTGGCTGGGGGGATGAAGGGACTGGGGCACTGCTATCTTGTGGCTCTGGGCACCACCATCTTTGAGAGCGTGGCAGTCAATTCACATATTCCCTCCTTATTGGATGTGGGTACCACCATCTTTGAGGGCGGGGCAGTCAAGTAGATATTCCCTCCTATTGGCTGTGGGCGCTGCCATCTTTGCAACAGTGTGAGGGTCAATTAACATGGTCCCTCTTTATTAGATGGGATAGTAAAGGCCCAGTGCATGAAATTTGTGCATGGGTAGGGTCCCTAGGGCTGGCCAGTGATCAGGGCCGATCAGGGCCTTCTGGCTGCCAGCCAGGGCCTCCCTTCAGTCCACCCTGCCCCCTGGTGGTCAGAGCATGTCATAGTGGGCGATAGAACGCCTGGTCTCCCAAACTCCTGTGGGGACACTCTGCATATTAGCCTTTTATATATGTAGATGTTGTAGGACACACGTACGCCCTGTTGCGTACGACAGGCCTTGTGTAGGGAGATGCGTATAAGGCTCTCTTTGTTCCGAATTAATGTGTGTTTTTAGTCTAACCTTCCCGCTGCATTTAATAACCTAAAATAGCATTTGCGGTACGGGATAAGGTTTTTCTGGGAAGTTACCATTGTCCTCTAAAGGTACTTCAGAACTTCTGTTTCTGCAGGTAATTCCCGGCCAGGGGAACCTTCACCTGTGCTGATAATGTCAGGCGGGGGACGTTTGAGGTTTGGCAGCTGCCCGCCGATGTAGGAACTGGTTAAGAGCTGTGGGCGTGTGGTTTACTGTGGGGCCATTAAGCGCGATTATGGGAAGGAGTGAGTTACCTTCTCTCCCTCTTGGTGTGGATCCCTGGGGTTGTTGATTGTGCCGTGCGTGGTTTGCAAAACCTGGGTCTGTAGTTGCGTAGGAGATAATACATATTCCCATCAAGGAAGCAAGAAAATGTGTGTGTGTGTGTGTGTGTGTGTGTGTGTTGGCAAGTGATGGGTAGCAGTTCAGTCAAGTAATTACTATTTTTTCCTTTTTCTAAATGTATTTTTAAGTTGATTTCAGAGAAGAAGGGAGGGGGGGGAGAGAGAGAGAGAGAGAGAGAGAGAGAGAGAGAGAGAGAGAGAGAAACCTCAATGATGAGAGAGAATCGTGGATCGGCTGCCTCCTGCACGCCCCACACTGGGGATCCAGCCCACATCCCTAGCATGTGCCCTGACTGGGAAATGAACCGTGACCTCCTGGTTCATAGGTTGATGCTCAACCACTGAGCCACCCCGGCTGGGCCGGTCAAATGGTTGCTAATTGAGTACCGCCACCAAAGAAGCTTGTGCCTTTAGCACCCAGCATATGGCATCTGCCTCACTCTAACCATGACCAAGCCCCCTCAACATGACCAACCTACGTCCATCTTCTCTTCCAGTCCAGCTGTTAGGAAGTCATCTAATCTGTGGCCTCCATGTCTGCCCCCCCTCCCTTTTGGACCGATTGCAGTCAGATTTTCTACCCCCTAAAGCCCCCAGAACAGAGCATACCAAGGTCACCAGTCACCTCTGTTGCACCACGCTGGTGGGCTCGGGGCTGACGGTAGCGAACCTGCAAACTGGTGATGTTCCCGACCACTTCCTTTCCAGAACGCCCTTGCTTTGTGTCAAGTTGACACCACGCTTTTCCCCGCCCGCTCTCTAGCAGTTGTAGTTAGTTTTTATTTCTTTAGCCTCCTTTGCCAGTTGATCCTACTTGAGCAGACCGTGAGGTGCAGCTCACTCCTGTCTTTTCCATTTTATCCTCTTCTTGGCATTTCCACGCCTGCCGTTGGCGTCCGAATGCCAGTCCCATCTCGGCAACGTCTATCTCCAGACCCCACCTCCCTCTCAGCTTCACTATCATGTGCCCAGCTGCCAACGCGGCTTCTCCACTTGAACTTCCCAAACACAAAGAAGCCGGCACTGAGCTCAGAATAGCCCTTCAAGTCGGGATATCTGAGCGAATGGTCCTGCTGCTCTTCAGTGGGGCTGGGCTCAGTCGGACTCTTCCCTCTCTCTCATTCTCCTCTCTCAACATTCTCATCCTGTCAACTCCACATCAGGGCTGTTTCTCAGGACCTATCCTCCTTTCTTTACTGATAGAACAAGGGAGAAGCTGGAGAACATAGACCCAATCAACATAGCCAATCAGTTTCAACGGACTGACACGCACAGAACCCAATAGATGCAGAATTAACTGTAAGCTGTGCCATGAAAAAGGCCTCCCACTGCAGAGGAATGAAAACAGGCATTTTCCCTCCCTGACTTAACCCTTAGGAGCTAAGTTAGAAGTCAGAACACAAGCATAACTAGAAAATCCGATATGCTTTAGAAATTAAGCACTACAAAAAAAAAAATCCTGTACGTCCCATAGAACTCAAAATAAAACGTAGGGAATATATATTCTTTAAAATACATTTTTGTTGATTTCAGAGAGTAAGGGACTCAGAGGGAGAGGGAGAGAGATGGAAACATCAACGATGAGAGAGAATCATGGATTGGCTGCCTCCTGCACGCCCCCTACTGGGGATCGAGCCCGCAACCCAGGCCTGTGCCCTTGACTGGGAATGGAACCATGACTTCTTAGTTCATAGGTCGACGTTCAACCACCGAGCCACCCATTCGTGGAAATGTTATTTTAAAAAATATATCTTTATTGATTTCAGAGAGGAAGGGAGGGGGAAAGAGAGATAGAAACATCAATGATGAGAGAGAATCATGGATCAGCTGCCTCCTACAGGCCCCCCCACTGGGGAGTGAGCCCACAACCAAGGCAGGTGCCCTTTCCCCGGAATCGAACCCAGGACCCTTCCGTCCGCATGCTGACACTCTATCCACTGAGCCAAACCAGCTAGGGCAAGGTGTAAATATTTTTATTTTTTTTATTTTTATTATTTTTTATATATTTTACTGATTTTTTACAGAGAGGAAGGGAGAGGGATAGAGAGTTAGGAACATCGATGAGAGAGAAACATCGATCAGCTGCCTCCTGCACACTCCCTACTGGGGATGTGCCCGCAACCAAGGTCCATGCCCTTGACCGGAATCGAACCTGGGACCCTTCAGTCCGCAGGCCGACGCTCTATCCATTGAGCCAAGTGGTCAGGGCAAGGTGGATATATTTTTAATTAAATGGTAATGAACATACGACATATCAAGAGTTGCAGGATGCAGCACACTCAGCATTTAGAGGGGCATTTATAGTATTAAATTCATAAATAAGAAAATAATACCTTCTGACCATCAGTATCTAATTCTCCATGTCAAGAATTAAAAAAAAAAAGAATAGCCAATCAAACTCCAAGGGTATAGAAAGAAATGGTAAGAATCAGAGCATAAATCAATAAATAACATCATATGAGTCCATGTCACGGAAGAACTTCAGTGCACATAACTTATGCTGTTATTTTCCCACCCCTTCCCTTTGTTGGGTTTCTTGCTCCGATGGTGGCTGTGGTCCAGATTCAATCAGAAACGTGGGCTGGTATTGAGAAGGTTTCTCCTTCTCCCATTTAGCCTCTTGCGAGCAGCCAGCTGGGAGGATGTCTGGGTTAGAACCATACGAATTGAAACTTCCATTAAGCGCCGTGGCTTTGGGTCGTTTCCTGTAGAGATCTTGTTCCACCCTCAGTGGTTTGAAGAAGTGTAATGCTTACTGTCCCTCCATAAATGAAACCGGGTAAAAGAGGTTTCTTGTTTTGCAGAGAGATTCTGCTTCTAGGTGCTGGGTGAGGAGAGTAGAGAACCCTTTTGTACACTGTTGGTGGGGATATGAATTGGTATAGTTATTATGGAAAACAGTAAGGGGTTTCCTTAAAATACTAGAGGCCTGGTGCATGAAATTAATGCACTGGCGGGGGGGGGGTCCTCTCAGCCTGGCTTGTGCCCTCTTGTAGTACGGGAGCCCTTGGGGGATGTCTAACTGACGGCTTAGGCCCGATCCCTGTTGGGATCGGGCCTAAGCCATCAGTCGGACATCCTTAACGCTGCCATGAAGGTGGGAGAGGCTCCCACCACCAACATTGCATTCACCAGCTGTGAGCCTGGTTTCTGGCTGAGCAGCGCTCCCCCTGTGGGAGTGCACTTACAATCATGGGGTAGCTCCTGCGTTGAGCATCTGCCCCCTGGTGGTTAGTACACATCATAGCAACCATTTGGTCAATTTGCATATTAGCCTTTTATTATATAGGATTAACAAGTAGCCCTGGCCGGTTTGGCTCAGTGGATAGAGCATCAGCCTGAGGACCAAAAGGTCCTGCGTTCGATTCTGGTCAAGGGCATGTACCTCGGTTGCAGGCTCCTCCCCAGCCCGGGCCACAGTCGGGGTTTCTACAGGAGGCGACTCATCTGTGTGTTTCTTTCACATCAGTATTTCTCTTTGTCTTTCTCTCTAGCTTCCACTCTCTCTAAAAATCAATGGAAAAATATCTTCAGGTGACGATTAAAAAAAATTTAAGAAATAAAAAATTAACAAGTATATGTACGTAATACTCCAGCTCCCCCTTCTCTGAGTTTATCTCCAAAGGAAAGGAGCTCAGTATCTGGAAGTGATATCTGCCTCCCTTGTCCATGGCAGCATTATTCACAGTAGTCAGGATGCAGAAACAACCTGTAGTGCCCGTGGAGGGATGAATGGATAAAGAAAATGTGTTACATATACCAGGTGGGAAAAATAGGCTCACATTTGTTCGTATGGAAAAGAATACAATAATTCATAGTAAAATAAGAGTAAACTCTGTGTTTTGCATACTCACAACTGTAAGCCTACTTTTGCCCACCCATGTATATCCAGTAGAATGTCATCTATCTACATCTATCTATCTATCTATCTATCTATCTATCTATCTATCTATCTATCTATCTAAAAGGCTAACATGCAAAATGTCCCCTCAGGAGTTTGGGAGAATAGGAGTTGGATCACTCCCAATGATGTGCGCTGATCACCAGGGGACCGTACAGAACATGGTGGGCGACCAGCGGCGGCAGAGGTGGGGTGCTGAGGGAATGAGGGAAGGAGGAGGCGGGGAGGCAGGGAACCTGACCGGCCCTGATCACCAGCCAGGCCTAGGGACCCTACTGGTGTACGAATTTCATACACTGGGCCTCTAGTCACCCATCAAAAAGAAGGGAACGCTTCCATTTGCAACAGAATGTATGATCCTGGAGGGCATTGTGCTGAGTGAAAGAAGCCATCTTCCTACGAAGCATTTGTGTGTGTGTGTGTATACCTAATCATTTCATTCATTGTTTTAACTTTTCTATAGCTTCTTCAATTAAAAAAAATCTTTAAAAATTCAGTTCTTTAGGCTTTTCCTGCTCTCTGTCGATGTGACCGACCAGATGCATCTTCCATGTCGATCTCTTCCTGGAAAGGGCACAATTTTTGAGTCCCCTTTCCCGCTTTCATGGGGCCCTGACACCACAGCGACGTTTCACGTTCCTCCTCCTTATGTTCTGTTTTCTAGGAGTCGCTGAGCTTTTCAGAGGAGGCAGTCTCTTTCGCAGAGCCACTTCCGGGGTCTTCATGCGGCCATGGATCTGGATAAACCCTCCGTCTGGGGCTCCTTCAAACAGCGGACCAGGCCTCTGTTGCTCAACCTGAGCAAAAAGAAGGTGAAGAAGCATCTGGACAAGCCCCTAGACTTACGGGAGCGGCATCTCCTGGATCGCCGCCTCAGTCTCTCGGTCCCTGACCTCCTGGAGGCCCAGGCCTTGGCCCTGGAGGGTGGGCCGTACTCCGGGGCCCAGTCGTCCTACACCTCTGTGCCCAGCAGCCTATCCACGGCAGGGATCGCTCCCAAGAGCTGCAGCAGCTCCTTGAAACAGTCAGAAGAAGAGCTGAACTGGAGCCAGGAAGAAGCAGCAGGCCACCTGCATGAGGTGGATACGGACTGTGAGGAGACCTTCGCCTCGCCGGCCGCCGACAGGAGGGCTTCCAGCAATGGCCTCTTAGATCCGCTGCAGAAGGCACCCCTGGGAGAGGATGCTCTGGAGGAGCCAGAGGTGAGGCCCAGGCCAGCACCATCCCTCCTGTTGCCTTTTTCCTCCTTATTTATTTCCTAGAAGCTCAGTGCACAAAATTTGTGCACAAGTCGGGTCCCTAGCAGCTGCCTGCTGCTGGTCGGGGCCTCCCTTCTTCCCCGCCGCCCCCTTGTGGTCAGTGCACATCATAGCGAGGGATTGAACTCCCAGTTGGTCGAACTCCAGAAGGGGACACTTTGCATGTTAGGCTTTTATATAGAGAGATATTTATTTAATTTTTAAAAATATTTTTATTGGTTTCGGAGAAGAAGGGAGAGGGGGAGAGAGAGAGAAGCATCAATGATGAGAGGAAATCCCTGACAGGCTGCCTCCTGCATGCCACCTACTGGGGATCGAGCCCACAACCTGGGCATGTACCCTGACCGGGAATCGAACCGTGACCTCCTGGTTCACAAGTCGATGCTCAACCATGGAGCTCTGCGAGCCAGGCTATTTTTATGTTTAATCAATTTATTGTTATATTTGCTTATTTGTAAATTTATCTTTCTTGGTAAAAGTGTTACATATGTCCCCTTCTTCCCCGCATTGACCCCGTCTAGCCTGCCCCCGCCCCTCCCATCCCACCATCCCGCTCCCTGCCCCAGGCCTTCCCCACGCTGTGACCTGTGTGCTTTTTCCCCCTCTTGTTCATTGCACCGTGTGACCTTGGAAAACCACATGAGGAGTTATTTCCGTAGTTAGCTTGGATGGAGACAGTGTCATTTACAAGAATTTAAATGATCAGTGTATTGATCGCACCGAGTGTTCCCATCAGTTTTGGGGTTGACCTCTGTGTGTTTTGAAACTATTACAAAACACTTTCTCGGACACTTTAAGGCATTAAAAGCCCTATTGGATGAGTTTTCCTTTTTTCCCATCTCCTGGCAAAGAAAGTCAGAGCATCACGTTTCCTCTAAATTTGCTGAGTGTCTGTCTGTGCCCATCTCTCTCTCTCTTTACACCATTTCCTCGTCCTGATGTAGATAAAACATGTGGTTTACTGCTCCCAAGAACTGTATGAATGTCTATTTCCCTTTGACTTCCAAGGGTTTGAATTCTCTTCTGTTTCATACACATGTACATGCATATGTGTGTGTGTGTGTGTTGTGTGCACTTACCTGTGGGCAACTTCACGTGCATTCTCTAAAATAACAAACAAAACAAAACAAAAAAAACTCAAGGAAATAAATTCTTACCAATGTAGTGATTTTACAAAGCCTCAGTATTTTAATTAGCTAAAACAGCCAAATAGAATTATGAGAAAATCTTACATTTCCCAGAAGAGTTTAAGTATAATCACCAGATTCTTAAGTCATGATTTGATGATCTCTTTAATCAGAATTTGAAAAATCCCTCCATTAATGGCACGGAAGTAGGTGGCAGTGTGGAGGAAAGGGGTTGCTTTTTCTCTAGTCCAGGTCAGTGTGATAACTGCATCGAAAGCTGGTTATTCCACTGCGATTTTTTATTTTACTTTTGGAACCAAAGCCTTATTAATGATGTCATATATTTCCCTTTATGTTATTTTATTATTATTATTATTATTTTATCCTCACTAGAGGATGTTTTTTCCATTGACTTTTAGAGAGAGTGAGAGGGAAGATAGAGAGAAACATGGATGTGAGAGAGGCACAAGGACTGGATGCCTCCTGCACACACTCCCTCCAGGGCCTGGGAATGAACCCGCAACCCAGCTACATGCCCTTGACTGGAATGGAACCCGTGAACCTTCCTGCACAGTTGGGTGCTCTAACCATTGAGCACACCAGCCAGGGCCATATATTTCCCTTTACTTGGGGAATGGCATTGTGGCTTTTCAGAGGATGTTGTGGTTCGCTTCATTTGGAAGTGTTACTCTATTAAGATGCCACTACCCTTGAAATGACTTTCCTTAACTCTTTTTTTTCATTGCCATCAACACATGAAATCCTTTCTGTAATAATTTTTTGATTGTTACTGTACCTATACATTGGAAATTTGTTTTCACTAATCAAAATATAAATTAAGTGAATTATTAAACTAGGTCAGTAGGAAGGAAGTAGCGGGTTGAATAATGGAACCCACGTGAATCTTCGCTTCTTGTTACTTATGACCTAACTAGAGGCTCAGTGCACATAATTCGTGCACAGGTAAGGTCCCTAGTGGCTGCTGGCTACTGGCTGGGGCCACTCCCGGTTGAGGGGAAAATTTGCATATTAGGCTTTTATTATATAGGATGGGCTTCTTGGCTTAGATATACTAACAAACTCCAATCAGAATCCAGAGCTGGCGATCAAAACAAAGTTGGCTATCAAAAGAAGACATTATTTTTCTGTCTCCACTGTGCCCTTTTAAAAGCAGGAAAAAATGGGCCAGTGTAGCTCAGTGGTTGAGTGTTGACCTACCCATCAAGAGGTTGCCAGTTTGATTCCTGGTCAGGGCACAAGCTCAGGTTGGAGGCTGATTCCCACAGTGGGGGTGGGGGGGGCAGCCAATGGATGATGTTTCTCTCTCATTGATGAGTCTCTCTCTTTCTTTCTCTCCCTTCCTCCTCTATCTCTAAAATCAGTAAAAAAATAAATAAATAATAAAAGCAGGGATAATGATAGTGTTTGAATGGGCATTCCATCGTGATCAATAACTAATAATCATGAACGGAAGGATCATTGCCTCTCCATCCTCCCCGTGTCGTCTCCCCGTGGGCACGTCCTCCTCGAATGTTTCACTTGCAGTCGGAGTTTTAAGCTACTAGCTTCGGCGCTTGCTTCCGCGGATGAGTTGAGCGGCTGAGAAAAGAACCCTGGTGGGATATTTCTAGAAGCTGCTTAGCAACCGCAGAGCTTCAGTTTAGTGACCACAGAGATGCAAAATGACAAACCACAGGAGAGAGGCAGCCTGCAGTTCGTGATGAGACAAGTGCATCAGCCGCTCCCCACATCAGCCACATGTTCTTTGACTATTTTTGTTCCGGCTCAGAAATCATTGCTCAACTACATGGTCTTCCTGCCCCCACAGGCGTGCCAGCCATATCCCACGTCCCCTCCTCGGAGGACCTAGCCACTCTTTCCTGCTCCCTTCCCTCCTTCCCAGCACCTACTATGTGCTGACCCTGGGAACACGGCCATCAACAGAGCAGACAAAAATCCACCTCTTCATGAAGATCCTATTGGAAAGGTGGCAGGCTGCAGCTATTTTCAGAGCAATCAATGTAACGGAGAAAAATAATGTGGGAAAGGAGATTGGGGGTGCTGGGGCGGAGGCGTTCAGTTTTTAACAGAACAGCTAGGAAAGGTCGCTTCTGAGATAGAGCATTTAAGAGAAGAACTGCCCAGACCTCAGGGTGGTTGAGCATCCTCCTATGAAGCAGGAGGTCATGGTTCTGTTCCCAGTCAGAGCACATGCCCGGGTTGTGACTCCAACCCGTGCAGGAGGCAGCAGCCAGTCGATGATTCTCATCATCGATGTTTCCATCTCTCTCCCTTTCTCTCTTCCTCTCTGTAGTCAATAAAAAATATATTTGAAAAAAACACACACAGTAAAATTGGCTTTTTTTTTTTTTCATGTGTGTATACAGCTGTGATTTCAGAGAGGAAGGGAGAGGGAGAAAGAGAGAGAGAGAAACATCAATGATGAGAGAGAATCATGGATCGGCTGCCTCCTGCATGCCCCACACTGGGGATGGAGCCCACAGCCTGGGCGTGTGCCCTTGACCAGGAATCGAACCCAGGACCCTTCAGTCTTCAGGCCAACACTCTATCCACTGATCCAAACCAGCGAGGGCAGTTTATTGATTTTCAGAGAGAGAGGAAGGGAGCGGGAGCGAGGGACAGAAACATCCATGATGAGAGAGAATCATGGATGGGCTGCCTCCTGCACGCCCTCTACTGGGGGTCAAGCCACAACCCAGGCACATGCCCTGAGCGGGAATCGAACCGGTAACCTTCAGGTCCAAGGAATGATGTCCAACCGCCTGCGCCACGCTGGCCGGGGCTAAGCATGCACCTGAGACAGGAATTCTGCTTTCAGCGCCGGGGTTTCGTGAACTTGCCTCCGAGAGGGATTGGTTGAGGGAAGCAGTGATTCATTTCATAAACCTGGAGACGCTCAAGGGCATGTCCAGGCTTCAGAAGGTCAGGCAGAGAGGGTATTGCCGGCTAGAGGAATTTATAAGTTTCTGGCAAGTAAGAGTGTGTGGTGTAAAAGACCTGTGCCCTCTTTGACATTGAGTAAGGCTCTGATGGTCGTCGTGCGTGACCTTCAGACAGTCCTGTCCAACTCACGTGGGTGTCTTTTCACAGAGAACGCAGACAGGAGGTACCAAGGACCCGGGCCGGGGTGTTCGCAAAGGGCCCCCTCCCTCCCCCCCCCACCCCCCGCCTCCTTTCTTGTCCGCTAGCAGATGGAGCCACACGTTGAGAGTGAAGGCTCTTTTCCTGCAAGGATGCTCTGGTCACTCCAAAGTGGATCCCTTAGCCTGGCCAGTGTGGCCCAGTGGTTGAACATGGCTGACCTAGGAACCAGGAGGTCACGGTTCGATTCCTGCCCAGGGCACAGGCCCTGGTTGCAGGTTTGATCCCCAGTGTGGGACGCGCAGGAGGCAGCCGATCCATGATTCTCTCTCATCATGGATGTTTCTATCTTTCTCTCCCTTCCTCTCTGAAATCAATCAAAATGTATTTTTAAAAAAAGAATATGCGTTTTCGACTTTTTGGTTGTACAGATTCTAGGCCCAAGAGGGTCTGCTCTGGGGAAGGTCTTTCCCATCCCACTTTGAAATGTTTTTTTATCTAATTAACAAGCTTGACTCTCTGGTTCCTGAGCTGCCCGCTCCCGCTGATGGCTGGGGGCCAGACAGCCCCACGCTGGGAGGGACCCGGGAGAAAGGCCCTTTTGCTCCTGCTCCACAAAGGATGACCTAGGGGTGGGCGCGCAGCCGGTGGGAAAGCAGAATGGGCTGCATCTATGCTCTGATCAGTGACTAAGATGGCAGGGGCCCCAGCCAGAGGGACTTCACTGAGTCGCCTGGACTTGTCACACGGGGGGGAGGGGGAAGCCCACACACCTGCAACCGGGTGTGCAAATGACAGATTCCCAAAGGGAAAGACCCGACAGGATTTCCTTGTGGGTTGATATTCTTCCGCTTTTTATTTCATGTAATTTCTTTTAAAGCAGGGTTACCTTTTCTCTCATTTACAGAAGCTCTGTGGACGAGGTGATCCCAGCGCGTCTGCGACCCCCCAGCAGTTTGAAGAACAATCTGTGAGTGACATTTCTTTTAAAACCAATAAGCACAACATGTCCCCATTATAAATGTTTCTTATGACATGTGTGGGTCTGCATGGCTTTGCCTCATTTCTTCTTTCTTCTTCTTTTTTAAAAAAATATATTTTTATTGATTTTTTTTACAGAGAGGAAGGGAGAGGGATAGAGAGTTAGAAACATCTATGAGAGAGAAACATCGATCAGCTGCCTCCCGCACACTCCCTACTGGGGATGCGCCCGCAACCAAGGTACATGCCCCTTGACCGGAATCGAACCCGGGACCCTTGAGTCCGCAGGCTGACGCTCTATCCACTGAGCCAAACCAGTCAGGGCTCCTCATTTCTTCTTAAAGAATGCTCCGCGGTATTCACTTACAAAGACAGGCCTTCCAGGTGATAGCTGGAAGAGAGTAATTCAGTGTCTATTGATTTGGGAGCCTGGGATAGATTCTTCTAAAAATACAGAGAAGCTATGAAATCGAGTGACACAGAACAGGAGACAGAAGCCGCCTTCAAAGTGCTTTGAAACACGGACGGGGTCACTCTTGAAGCAGACCGTCAAGGGTGCCTTAGCCACAGGATCAATGAAGATGAAGGTCAAGTAGGTGAAGGATAAATCATTGCACTTGCCTCTTCTCTTTGGAATGGCAGACATGTGAACTCCTACACAACTCAAGTTCCAGACTTCAGTGGCATCCGTTGAAAATAAATATTCAAAACTAGACTTGACTTGGGCATGGTGGCCTTAAGGGTTGATGCATTCATTTCCAGAGAGGGGAGTGAACAGTGTTGGGGGGAGGTGAGACTCTGAGGGTAAGTGGAAGAGACGGTGTGTCCCAGACAAGGGCCACGTGTCGGCTGGACGGGCGGGTCAGTGGGTTGTCAGCTGAGTGGTTATTAAAATATATTTTTATTGATTTCAGAGCAGGAGGGAGAGAGAGAGAGAGAAACATCGATGAGGAGAGAGAATCATGGATCGGCTGCATCCTGCAT
>PVJC01012545.1:22206-38020 GCA_004026665.1 Murina feae
CCTCCCAGCCCCTTTCCACCCACCCACCCACCCACCCACCCCAGGTCTTCACCGCCCTAGTGCCTGTGTCCATGGGCTATGCATATCAGTATATAAGTTCTTTGGTTTATCTCTTCTCTTCTTTCCAACCCCACATCCAAGTATGTCAGCCTGTCCCATGTTTTCATTGATCTCAGAGAGGAAAGGGGAGGAAGAGAGTTGGAAACAACAATGATGAGAGAGAATCATGGATCGGCTGCCTCCTGCACACCCCCTACTGGGGATCAAGCCCACAACCCGGGCCTGTGCCCTGACTGGGAATTGAATCATAACCTCCTGGTTCATAGGTCGACACTCAACCACTGAGCCACGCTGGGGGCACAGTGGGAGCTCAGTCTTGAAGACTGGCCATTGGAGTGACCATTTCCCTGTACCCCTCCCTTACAATTAGAAGTGTTTCGGAAATTCTCTCCACAGACCGCTGACCTTATTTCTCCATCTGCGCAGTGCCTCGGGGAAGCCAGCGACGGCGTGAGCAACCTGCCCAGCCCCTTCGCCTACCTCCTCACCATCCACCTGAAGGAAGGCCGAAACCTGGTCATCCGGGACCGCTGTGGTAAGGCCCAGGGCTGCGTTGCTCTCTGTAGCCTTTTTCTCTCCACCCTTGTGTCAATGTGAGTAGCCAGCCTTTTTTTTTTTTTAACTATTTAAAATGGATTTCAGAGAGGAGGGGAGAGGGAGAGAGAGACAGAAACATTCATGACGAGAGAGAACCATGGATTGGCTGTCTCCTGCACGCCCCCTACTGGGCATCAAGCCCACAACCCCAGACATGTGCCCTGCCTGGGACTTGAACCATGACCTCCTGGTGCACAGGTCGGTGCTCAACCACTGAGCCACGCTGGCGGCCGGCTGGGCGGCCAACCCTTTCTATCTCAGCGTGGTTTGCAACACACGGGACCTCAAATCTAAGCCTCCTCAGGAACCAAGGCATTTGCAGCAAATTATGTAAACACATTGAACCTTATTACCCTTTGTTAGTAGCAAATTAGGAATAATCTATCTATATAAAAAGCCCATGGCTGTAACGTCGTAATGACCAAAGACCAGCATGGGTGGGTGGGGCTGTGAGTGGGGGATTTTGCACGCCGGGCTTCTAGTGATAATGATAATCATCACCATTTGCAGTTGTTGGCATTGAACTAAGCTCACTGTCCTATAGCAGCCGCACAAGAAAGTGTTTCCTTGGTCCTACTGCAGTTATCCGTGAGAAAGATGTGAATAATTCTCATTATAAAGTTATCCAGCATGCACGTCGATGGCAATGCCCTCTGAGCGCCCACCCCTCTTGCCGCCCCCAAATCCTTGACCTCACAGTAATATTGACCTACCCTGTCGGCCACTGGGACTGTGTCTTAGAGCTGGTAGTGCTCATGCCACCAGCCCTGTCTTCCAGGCCTCTTGTCCTGGGAAAGGTGCCCAGCTCCCCTTAAATCCTAGTGCATTAATTCCTGGAAAATGAGCCCTTGCATCAGAGCCCTGTGTGTTCCCTTATTAACACAGGTAGAGAGCAGCTTCCTGCTGTGGATGGGTGGCAGGCTGGGTCGCTGGTGCCCTCTGGTGGCCACACTGCAGTATTGCAGAAGGGAAAGCAGAGTTCTTTGGACGGAGTTCAAGGTGACAGGACCAGGGACAGAAATATCACCTGGCCGTAGGCGGGAAGGTTTGCGGGTCCATGTGAGTCTTAGGCGATGGAGATTCGGGACCCACGCTGCCAGCAGCCTGTCCTCCCTCTCCGCTCCCGGCACAGGTGGAGAGTTGAGCGTTGTTTCCAGAACACATTCCATGGACAGGAAAAGAATCATTTTCCTGTTTTGTTTAGACCAAGGGTGGGGAAGGTCCAGCCTGCAGGCCCTGGCCCGCGAAATCTCTCGGTCGGGGAACAATGGGTTGCAGGTAAGGGTCATGCAGAATCTGGACACAGACACAGGTGGGAGTACCAGCTCGGATACCAGGTAGCAGTGCCCGTGAGGACTCCCCTGGTGTGTGTGTGTGTGCATGTGGGGCCTTGTAAGGATGTGTGTGGGGTGTGGGGTCACATGGTAATTCATCTATGTATATAAAAGCCTAAGTGACCATTATGACTGAACAACTGGATGACCGGTCGCTATGATGCACACTGACCACCAGGGAGCAGACGGTCGATGCAGGAACTGCCCCCTGGTGGTCGGTGCGTTCCCACAGCCAACCTCCCACGCCCCTCCCCCCACTGGCCAACCTCCCGCGGCCTTGATCACCGCCCAGGCTGAGGAATCGAATTCATGCACCTGACCTCTAGTACACAATGGTTTGTTTATACATTTTTTTTGTTGCTAAGATCTTTTTGAGTCTTACATCCCATTCTAAAGAGTTTCTCTCTTTGTTTTTGAACCTAGAAAGGCGTGTGTGTCGAGAGAGAGAGAGAGAGAGAGAGAGAGAGAGAGAGAGGCACATTAGCCTAGTATTTACTCTCTTTTCTGCGCAGTTTGGCAGTTTTCATCTATCACTTTGATCTGCTCAAGTTTATTTTGATTTCTGGCCCAGCGTGGGGACTTCGTTTTACGTTTTTTGCCAAATGGCTATTTGATTAACTGAAGACTAAACTTTCCTTTCCCCCAATGACTCGATTGCCACTTTTTAATCGCACATTAGAATGCAATACATATTAGTAGGGTCCGCTTGGATCTCTCTTTGATTCCCAGGCATGCGCTGTTTTGTTCAGAGGCCTTTTCATTTTGCAAAACCCTGGGGTTTGCTTCCCATGGTAGTACCTTCTCTGAACACCAGGTGGCGCGAGGCCACTGGGTGCTGGGAGGGAGCAAGCACATCTGGCCAGCGGCTCTGGAAGATGGTCATTCAAGAGCAAACCTGAAACTTTCAAAGATGCAGACACTCCCCCCTCCCCCCGAAGCGCAGGGGTGCGGCGGGGGGGGGGGGGGGTTGGCTCTCCTCCACGCGTGGAGTTTGGCAGCCTGCGCAGGTGCACAGCAAGCAGGGGAGCTGGCATTTGAAACCTGTTTCTCTTCATTCCCTTCCCACACTGGCACCGATCATAGTCCATCGGCCGTGCCTGTCCCCACAGCCTTCACTGTGTGCCCACAGCCGAGGCCTTTCCTCGGGAGACGTTCGTGGCTGGGCCTCCCTCTGGGACTTCGCATCCTGGTGGGTTGATGGGACGGTCTTGAAACCCTCTTGCTGTCTAGACCAGCAGTCGCCAACTGGTGGTCCGCGGTCCGCAACAAAATCTCTGTTCCTGGAGGAAAGGAAAAGTAGGTTCGATTCCAGCAGGATCCACGCCAGGTGGCACCCACCGACATGACAGGAGGGGGCCGTGGCCAGCCCTGGGCTCTCCCTAGCCCGTGTTCTGCACATGGGGGCTGCTGCTTCTAGGAGCTCCTCTGCGCTCCCAACGATGGAAAAGGATCTCTCCGTTCCAGTCTGCAGGCCGTGTGCTCTCCGTTTTACCATCCTGGTTGAAATATTCCAGAACTTTCTTCCAGAGTACAACTGACCGCCCCCCCACCCCTGCCCGCATCTGATGGAACCCCAAAGGCACCTTGAACAAGCCCTGCCCACGGGTGGACCCTGTAATGTAATAATTTCCGAGCAATGGACCAAAATCCAATTTCTGAAAGAAGCTCTAGAAATATATGAATCTATATCTATATCTATATCTATATCTATATCTATATCTATATCTATATTATATCTATCTATATCTATATCTATATCATCTATATCTATATCTATATCTATATCTATATCTATATTATATCTATCTATATCTATATCTATATCTATATCATCTATATCTATATCTATATCTATATCTATATATCTATATCTATATCTATATCTATATTCATTTCAGAAAGGAAAAGAGAGGGAGAGAGATTTTTCTCGACAAAGAAACACAGAGTTTCTTCTTTCCCATGTGACCCAGGAGAAATTCCCTCTCAATTTCCAGAATGCCCACTGTGTTTTCTGAAGGGGTCCGATATGAACTCTGCAGGCACTTGGCCCCTGTGCTGGCTGGAGCTTACTGCTTTCGCCACTGGAGGGCAGCAGCAGCTGCTCAAAAAATCTCCAGCCAAGAGAACAAGATGGTCTAATAATATGGTTCCTGAGGACTCTCCTGAGGATCGATTTGAGTTGTTGTGTGTCCTTCTCACTGAGCTGCCTGTTATCGTCATTAGATTTAACCGGCAAAGTGCGCTGGAATCCTCGATGCGTCAGCACAGGCTTGGAGTAGGGTGGTGACGAGGAGTTATGAGTACCTAGTGATTGTCAGGTGTTTTGTTATTTTTTAAAAGATTTTTATTGATTTCAGAGAAGAAGGGAGGGGAAGAGAGAGAGATAGAAACATCCATGATGAGAGAGAATCATGGATCGGCTGCCTCCTGCACGCCCCCTACTGGAGATCGAGCCCACAACCTGGGCCTGTGCCCTGAGCAGGAACTGAACCCTGACCTCCTGGTTCATAGGTCGCGGCTCAACCACTGAGCCGTCCAGGCTGCTTCATCCCTTTCAGAGTGGTGTGCACCTGTTACATTTGTTAAAATACTAAAAAGAAAGAGGAGGGGGAAAAACAAAACCACCCACCTCTGTCTCTCGCAGAACAAAAACTCAACCCCTCCTTTTGTTATTCCAGGCAGTTCTGGCCTCTGACTCCGATCTGCCTTTTCAACGTCATCGCTTATTTTATTTTCTCCCTTCATTTCCGGGTCAATGGAAACGCGTGCCTGGTACCCTACAGACCTTGTCATTTCATTCTCCATCCCGTTCTGCCCGTGTGCGCCAGTCCCTCCTGTCTCGATGGCCCCCGCCCTCCTCTGCTTGATCAGACTCACCCAGAGTTCAGCTCCCATCTCTCTCTCGGCCTCAACTGGGGCGGCTTCACAAATCTCCCCGACCCTGAGCCGGCAGAGCTTCCAAGTTCAATTCCATTTTGACACATTCCTTTGGGCTCTGTTGACAGTCCGCCTGCTGCCCACCTGGTGCAGAAGAGTAGGGTCCGGGGTTCGTTTTCCTCTGCACCCCTCCTGGTGTGGGCCACCGAGGCCCTCTGTCCCCTGTACACGTTGATGGCACATGAGTGATGTTAGCAGGCCTGACGGGCACAGAGTCGGGAGCCTTGACGGTCTGTATCATGTCGCTGAGCTTGAGCAAGGAGAACTGTCCCAAGTGTTGTCAGGAGTATAAGTGGGTCCAGCGTTGTTGGGGGACCGATGAATGGCTATCACTGTATCTGAGCATACAGAACCGTAGTGACCATTGGGGGTGGAGCCGGAACCTCCGGCCACTGCCGTTGAAGGCCTTGGTGGTCCCTTTATTTATTCATTCACTCATTTTTTTAGCCTCACCTGAGGATATTTTTCCATTGATTTTAAAAAAATATATATTTTCATTGATTTCAGAGAGGAAAGGAGAAGAAGAGAAAGATAGAAACATCAATGATGCAAGAAACTCATTGATTAGCTGCCTCCTGCACACCCCACACTGGGCATGGAGCCCACAACCCGGGCACGTGCCCTTGACCGGAATCGAACCTGGGACCCTTCAGTCTGCAGGCCGATGCTCTATCCACTGAGCCAAACCGGCTCGCGCCATTGATTTTTTTTTTTAAGAGAGAGGGAAAGACAGAGAGAAACATCGATGCAAGAGAAACACATCGATGGGTTGCCTCCTGCCCGCACCCCCGACCAGGGCCCAGGCCGGGGAGGAGCCTGTAACCGAGGTACATGCCTTTGACCGGAATCGAACCCGGGACCCTCAGTCCGAAGGCCGAGGCTCTAACCACTGAGCAAAACCAGCTGGGGCGGCCTTGGTATTGGGCATTGGAGGCTGTGTCACTCCATGGGGTCCACATGGCAGAATCAGTGGCAGCCCCAGCCCGGAGGAGGCACCGGCACCGGCCTCTTAGCATCTTTCCCCTCCCCAAGCCCACCCCACCTCCTCTCTCCCAAGAGCCTCATTGTGGACCAAGAGGCTCCCAGCACAAACGGGTTAAAGGCCACCTTTTCAGGTGTCATCTCGTCATTTGTATAATCTGGGAGTTGCGTTTCGGAGCGGCTTACCCCTTTTCAGAGCCTGCCTAGTTGAGATGTTTCATCCCTGACAGCCAGGCACTTAGGCTCCAAGAGAGAGAGAGAGAAAAGATCACCCCACTGCCCCCCTTCTTGGACTTTCCCCAACAATTAATGCCGCGCTGGACGGACGTGATCCCCCCCTTCCCTAGCCAGGTGCTGTATGCCCCGCCCCCCCCTTTGGCGAGTCCCAAACATTAATATTTTCTTTCACGCGATGGTCGCCACTCACCCGTGAAACAGTTTGGACATTATGTGGCTGTCAGGGTGCCTGGGGAGAAGGAGGTACCAGCGAGGCCCGGGTTTGAGATGTTTATTTGGAGAGCGCGCTGACAAGCATGAAGCCCTGATCCCACAGTGGCAATTTCATTTAATTAAAGGCCTCTTTTTATTATAGTTTTTCCTCCACTTTACACACACACACACACACACACACACACACACACACTCACACACTAGTGGCTGCAAATGTGCTCGTTTTTTACAACCCCGCCCAGACCGGCACTTAACTTGGCGTGTGTGTGTGTGTGTGTGTGTGTGTGTGTGTGTGTCTCCGTGTTTGTCTGTGTTTGGCTGGGCTTCTGCCCGCCCCGTGTTGCCGAACTCACGGTGTGACACTTTGCGTCTGCGTGGATCTTCGCTGTCTCGTTTCTTTGTTTTATTTTTTTATTAATTTTTTTTCCTGTCTTTGTTTTAAAGTTAGCAGCCTTGCGGGATGAGAAGGCTGACATCAACACGATTCCTGTGCCCGAGTAGCAAGGCTGGTGATACGATACGCACATACCTTGCTTTACAGGGACGTGGCTTTGGGTGAAAATAGTTGGGAAAGGTATTGGCGTCGTTTTCACTGATTTTTAGTTCTGCAGCTAAATAGAAACGTGTCCTCATCTCCCAATAACCCCCAACCCTCCCCCCCCAACTCATGCTCTCATCCCCCTGTTGCCTGAGTCCATTGGCTTGGCTTATATGTGTGCATACAAGTCCTTTGGTTGATCTCTCCCCCACACCCTCCCCCTCCCCCACCCTCCCTCCGGGGATCAACAGATCGATCATTGCTTCTCTGTCTCTTGATCTGTCCCTGTCCATCAGTCTATGTTGTTCTCTATATTCCACAAATGAGTGAGATCCTATGATATTTATCTTTCTCTGACTGGCTTGTTTCGCTTAGCATAATGCTCTCCAGGTCCATCCATGCTGCTGCAAATGGCAAGAACTCCTTCCTTTTTTACCGCAGCATAGCATTCCATTGTGTAGATGTACCACAGTTTTCTAATCCACTCATCTGCTGATGGGCGCTTAGGCTGTTTCCAGATCTTAGCTATGGTGAATTGCACTGCTATGAACATAGGGGTGGGTATGTCCTTTCTGATTGCTGTTTCTGTCTTCTTAGGATATATTCCTAGAAGTGGGATCACTGGGTCAAATGGGAGTTATTGGGAGATGAGGACACATTTGTAATACCTTGACCAATAAAGAAAAAAAATAAATAGAAACGTGAAAAAAAAAGTTAAAAAAGTCACCGATTCAAGTCATGGATGATGGGTATTAACAATTTTGGTGCACGTTATTGACGGAGTAACTTGGTTGATTTTTGATCGCTTATGCTTAGGCTGTTTGGCTTGCTGTTAACACTTGTAAGCGGGCATTTTCCCACCACTGTGTGGTAGCGTTTGAAACACTTTCCTTTGTGCAGGGGGACATTACAAAACGTGCACAGGTACCGCGTTTCACTGCGTAGTTTATGAGCGGCACACACACGACAACGACGTAAAACATTTTTATTTCTGCCGGTTCTCACTAGAGGTTCCAAGGTATGTTTCCTCATGTCCATTGACAGTCTCCCTGGTGGATCCGAGTTTACTCGTTTCCCTTAATATCAGAAATTCACTTCAGTCCCCATAGGGGGCGACTGTGGGAAACCAAGGGTCCCTGTACCGATTCATACTTCTGCGTTTCAAGATTTTGTTTAAATAGGTTTTTGTTGATTTCAGAGAGGAAGGGAGAGGGGAGAGAGATAGAAACGTCAACGATGAGAAAGGATCATGGATCGGCTGCCTCCTGCACGCCCCCTACTGATGATCGAGCCTGCAACCCAGGCCTGTGCCCTTGACCGGAGTCAAACCCGGGACCCTTCAGTCCTCAGGCCGATGCTCTACCCACTGACCCACACCGGCCAGGGCCGTGTTTCACAGTTAATTACGAAAGTATAACCCCAAATTCGATTATTTTTTCTTCCTTTGTAGCCATTCCAGCTGGCTGTTCCTTTATGCCCTCTTTAGCCGTAATTCACCAGGTATTACTGCACGTGTGTTCCTGTCTGTTACGTGTCCCAGGCGTGATGGCATACTTGCAGGCATGTAACCCACATGCCCACATGCACCACACGTAACTCAGGCATTATGTTTGCAGGCATCCCTCCCCCCCCCCCAGCCTTCTCCATTGATCTCAGACGTGTGGAGGAGGGCCCCTCACCGGCCCTCTATTCTGCTTTGGACACTGTGGCTGGAGGGACTTGACTCATTTCTTTTGGCGTCTGATTCAAAGCTCCCCAGGAGGGGCAGGCAGGTCAGGGGTGCCGCCCCGGGCCCGCGGAGAGCCTGGCTGGTGTGGCATTCACCTGGCCGGGGCCGAACGATGCTCCCTGCTTTCCCGCAGGTGCAAGAGGCCGAAGAATGGCAACTTTGTCCATTTAGTCCATTTAATCCCTACCCCCCGCTCCCGTGCCCCTTCCCCGGTTCCAGACTCCATCCCCTCGCCCCATCTTTTGAGCCAGGGGTCCCAGAGATGGATTGATGTGTTACGATCATGTTTTAACGTACAGGGTTCTGTCGAACCCGCCGTGTGGGCAAGTGTTTGAAAACAAACAAACAAAAATCACACCCCAAAAATGGCCTCTCTCGCTTTTCACTGCCTCCCTGCCCTTCTTAAAGAGGGGTGGGCTTCTCCCCAGGGTTACCGATGTCGCCAGTGGGTTTTATTGCGGGAATTTGGGGGGCGGCAGTGGAGTGATGACATGCCCACCGTGAGACGAAACAGAAAGAGCCCAGGAGCCCACTTATATTCCGCCTCGGACGGCAGAGACGAATCCGTCATTTACCCCAAACTGTTCCCGACATCCCTGCTCCCCACCTCCGAGGCCTTCAGGGTCTGCCCGGGGACAGGTCCGTTCTGGGTGCGCGCCACGAAACGCTTTGAGCCCCGGGAGTGTGGGAAGAAAACTTCACTTTAATTTGCGTATATTTGAGAAAAAGCTGTCTCGTGCACACTCTCTTTCTCCCTTAAAGGCACCAGCGACCCCTACGTGAAATTCAAGCTGAACGGGAAGACGCTGTACAAAAGCAAAGTCATCTACAAGAACTTGAACCCGGTCTGGGATGAGATCGTGGTCTTGCCCATCCAGAGCCTCGATCAGAAGCTCCGTGTGAAGGTAATCCATCACAGAAGGCTTTCAGATCTGCCCTGGCAGGCCGATTGTTGCCCTCTTCAGAACGAACCTCCCCAAATGAGTTCCTTTATTATTCTTAAGCGACGGGTTAAAAATATAGCATGGGGAGGGTGGTCTATGTGCCTCGCCCGACACTGTGTGTTTCTTTCAGACCCGTGAGATATAGGCCGTACAGAAAATCCGCGTGGAAACCACATCTCCATTGATTTGTCCTTAAACTTCCCGGATGTGGAAGAATTATTACCAGCCGTGGAGGAGCGCCGCGTACCAAAGCTCCTCTCATTAGGAATAATTTTATACTTAATAGAGCTTTAAGCTCCTGGTCGTAAGCATTAATGGCTCTAACATCTGGGTGAAAACTGCCTGAGTTGAGTGCAGGAGGAGATTGCTATAGAATATTTTAGCAAATTTCTGTATAATTGGCAGACCTGCTCACCATGGAAAATACTAAATTTTAATGAGAGCCTGTCTAAGACGACAGAGAGCAAGCAGCCCGTTGTGCATAATGTCTGAGTGCATAGGAACGCCGCCTCCAAACTATATGCTGCTGCTGTTTTGGGCAAAATGGACAAGTTAGAATAATTTTCTCCTCTCCATCGGCTTGGCTATAAATTTATTGCTTCTTGAACTGTGCTAGGCAAATTACGTTTAGAGCTAGAAGACCGAATGTGAAGTCCTCAGCCCTGTTACATGTATGGATAATGCGACAGACGTGGTTTATCGCGTTAATTGTGTGCTCCTGGCCTGCTTTTAAGGTATACGACCGAGACCTAACTACATCTGATTTCATGGGCTCTGCGTTTGTCATTCTCAGCGAGCTTGAGCTGAACAGGTATTGCACTTTTACCTTCTAATAGTTATGAACGAAATTTAGGGGGAACCCAGGATCATGGGAACTAGCATTGGTTTAGATCAAATGACAGACGGGCCTGCATCTATGAAAGAATGGAAGATGAATGATTTTTGCTTTTCAGTTCCCGAATGTACTTGTCAGATACGAAGTCCTCCATAGCACGTGTTGCAGTGTGCGCTGAAGTTTTCACTCTCGCCTGTGAATATTCAGATTTCTGTTCACCTGCCTGACCTGCAATGAAAACAAGTGTTTACATTTTACTGGGGGGGGAGAAGGCGAGAAGGCGCTAACCAGCTGCCGAGTGAGGCAATGCCGCCCCGTTTCTCTAGCTTGGAGGCGGTTGTTTTACTTTCGGCGCTTTTTAAACTTGTGTCTGACCCTTATTCAGAGGCAGGAGGCTTTTAACGTGGGTTTCTGATGCGTTATAAGGCTACGCAGGGCTGCCAGCAAGTGCTCACGTTATTGGTTGGCTTTTTGACTTGTTGTTTGTTGTTGTTCTGCTTGTAGAACGACTGAACACGTTTTAAAATTGGAAGACCCCAACAGCTTGGAAGACGACATGGGAGTGATTGTGTTAAACCTGAACCTCGTGGTGAAACAGGGCGGCTTCAAAAGACACGTGAGTAGCCTCCTTTTGTTCTTGTTGAAGTCCTCCCTGGCTCTCTTCCTTGGGTTGCTGGGTTACCAGATGGATTGACCTTTATTGTAATCGTTTTGAGTTGGAAACAAATAATTTAACAGAGACTTAAAAGAACTTACCTGGGGTTTTATGTATATATATATCCTCTCCTTTGGATCCCTGGAAAGAAAGGCAGTAAGAATTCTTCCGCCCTGACTGGTGTGGCCCAGTGGATAGAGCCTCGGCCTGCGGACTGAAGGGTCCCGGGTTCGATTCCGGTCAAGGGCAGGTACCTTGGTTGCGGACACATCCCCAGTATGGGGTGTGCAGGAGGCAACTGATCGATGTTTCTAACGCTCTGTCCCTCTCCCTTCCTCTCTGTACAAAATCAATAAAATATATTTTAAAAAATGTTTAAAAAATAGGATTGGAGTTAGAATCATAGCCTCTGCCTTCCAACTCCCCGGCTTCAACTCCCAGCTCCCACCTTTCCTAGTTTTGAGAATTAAGTGAGCAGGTCAGATTCACAGACTAACCCAACGCCATTCAGTGACCGTTTCCTCATGAGTGAAACAGGGGTAAAAAAAAAAAGGTTATTTTACAGAATTGCAAAGCTTGAGATAACCAGATACAGAGTTAGGCATGGGGTAGGCACTCTGTAGATGGTAGCTTTTGTATTGTGGCAAGCAGACAGTAATAGTCATTCTGCACTTATATCCATATCCATTTTATATTATTATTTTCAATATATTTTATTGATTTTTTACAGAGAGGAAGGGAGAGGGATAGAGATTTAGAAACATCGATGAGAGAGAAACATTGATCAGCTGCCTCCTGCACACCTCCTACTGGGGATGTGCCCGCAACCAGGGCACATGCCCTTGACCGGAATCGAACCCAGGACCCTTCAGTCCGCAGGCCGACACTCTATCCACTGAGCCAAATCAGTCAGGGCTCCATATCCATTTTATATGTCTTTTATAATTATTATAGAGTTCAAAAGAATCATATTTCCAAAAGCCCCAAATAGCCTTGAGTCCCTTTAAGATGTTAATTAATTTTGATGTGTGTTTTGGGTTGAAATACATGTCACCGTGTTGCTGGGACAAAGCCAGAAAGAACTGATTTTAGCACCCAGGTTGTAGTACCTACAACTCCGTGTCAGTGCCGAATGCTGAACTCACAGTCTTACCAGCAGAAGTGTTTTGTTTTGTTTTTAAGAAGTGTTTTTAAATAAAGAATATTTTCAAGTCACTTCTGTATCCACGTTCGTAGTTGCTGGTTACTAGGATGTAAGTGGATTTCCCCCAAAGACTATATGTTCTCTGGTTTATAATTTACTGGGAAGATGTATCGGTGGCGTGGCCAGGTCATTTGCCTAAAGGTATTTTTTCCTTAAGCAGTAATCATCAGTGTGGGCTGCTCCATTAGGCTCATAATTGAGTTGTAATCTCCCAAATTTACTCAAGCTTGAATATCCAGTTAGGTGGCTAACCAGCCATAGTCCTGGGCAGTGATGAAGGGAATGAGAGGATTTGGCTAGGAGAGAATTTTAATTGTCTACACCATTCGGCATCCTTAGCTTAGCGTGACCCACGAGAGCGCCCGACAGAGCAGTGGAGAAATTTCTTGCTGTTCATAAATTGTTTTCTCCTCTCCCTCAGAGCGGTGTTAGCCTATTTTTCTTCATTGTGTAGGAATGACTCCAGTTTTTTTTTCTTTTTTTTCCCCCCGGAAAATTGAGACTTGATCCGTGAAAGGTCAATGGAATTATTTTTCTAGTATCTAAAACTCCGGAAACACGAACTCCCGTTGTCCGTGAATGTCTTTAAATATTTTCCTAATCTCACCTGAATATTTCCGGTAGGAGAACTCTGCCTTTTCGCGGCGAGCTTGTCCTGTTTTAAGGCATTTCAGAGCGTAAAGGACCGGTACGGACTGAGCAGTCTTTCTATGACCCGGGGCTTTCCTTATTGAGAGCACCATAAGCAAATGGTGCAGCAGCCCCGGAGACGTGATTTCCCTCTGTTTCTGGCTGTTTCCTCGCTTGCACGTGTTTTCTCTGTAACCTCAGACAGAGGTGGGGTGCCCGCCACTCGCATGGCATCGTCACCATCCGACGAACGGAAGGATACCTTTGTGTGGCTAATGATGCTGTTTCTCTCTCTCCTCTTGCCACCGTTCGCCCTTCAATGGACACGATCTGCAGCGTTGGTCCAGTCGGAAGCGGTTAAGTGGAAGCAAGGTAAATACCACTGTGTGTGTGTGTTTTGTTTTTAAAATGTCTCCTTTCCATCCCGGGATTAGAAGTGCATCCTCATTGCAGATCCAAAGGCACACGTGATTCATACCACCAGCCCCTCACATGGACCCTGCCCTGTTCCCCTGCTGTTCGGCAAGGGGGACACAAGCTCCCCTTTAAAAGTTCACTTCAGCCCTAACCGGTGTGGCTCAGTGGATGGAGCGTCGGCCTGCGGACTGAAGGGTCCCAGGTTCGATTCCGGTCAAGGGCATGTACCTTGGTTGTGGGCACATTCCCAGTGGGGGGGTGTGCAAGAGGCAGCTGATGGATGTTTCTCTCTCATCGATGTTTCTAACTCTCTCTCCCTCTCCCTTCCTCTCTATAAAAAAAAAAAAAATCAATAAAATATATATTTAAAAAAAAAAAAAGTTCACTTCATAAGGGCACAGCCAGATGTTTGACCTCGCTCGCCCTTGCTGGGGTGGTGACATTTTATATGTCCCGGCCACGCTGGAACGTTCCGCCTCATTAAGTGTAGATTATTTGGGGTGTCGCGCAGCTAGACGGAGCCTTTGAGGAAGTTACTTACCGTTAGGTAGGGATGAGCTTCGGTGTTACAGGGACAACGAAAATGTAAATTGAAAGGATTTTACGTGTTTTATAACTTCTGGGAAAAAACAACAACCCACTTATTGCTTTTTTGGGGGGGATTCTTTAGGTATTTTTCAATACCAGTACTGGTGATTTTTTTATGCCCACGGCTGTCCCATTTGTAAAAAAGTGTCAGTACCGAGGTAGACATGCCTTCGGAGTTATCAGGTTGTGAAATTAGCACCTTGCAACTTAAGTGACTGCCTAAATGAGTGTAAAACTACACCAACAAAACATTTGTAACAATTATAACTTCATTTAGCAGCTGGGCTGCTTCGTTAAAGAGAAATACCAGCATAGGGATGGTGGTGGTTTATGTGTGCATGGGGGTCGGGGCAGACAGAGGGAGGCTGGGTCAGTTACTTATATGCATTTATTTACACACACATCTGCCCAAATACATATGCCAGCTCTGATTTCTGACCTCACTGTGTTTCAGCTGCTTCCTTCTCTATACAATAAGGAGAATGAGATAAAGACGTTGAGTTTATAAGTGAGAGAGAGGGGATGGGGGGGTCATTTGTAACCTGACTAGCCCTAGTCATTTAGGAAGACAGGTGAACTTCAGAAACCTTGCCTTTTAAAATTCAAAAGAGCCCTAACCACAGTCTGGCTCGGTGGATAGAGCATCAGCCTGCAGACTAAAGGGTCCCGGGTTCGATTCCGGTCAAGGGCACCTGCCTGGGTTGCAGGCTCGATCCCCACTAGGGGGGCGTGCGGGAGGCAGCCAATCCACGATTCTCTCTCATCCTTGATGTCTCTCCCTCTCCCTGCCTCTCTGAAATCAATACAGATATATTTTTATTTATTTTTTTAAAATATATTTTTATTGATTTTTTACAAAGAGGAAGGGAGAGGGATAGAGAGTCAGAAACATCAATGAGAGAGACACATCGATCAGCTGCCTCCCGCACACCCCCTACTGGGGATGTGACAGCAACCAAGGTGCATGCCCTTGACCGGAATCGAACCTGGGACCCTTCAGTCCGCAGGCCGACGCTCTATCCACTGAGCCACACCGGTCATGGCAATACAAATATGTCTTTAAAAAGTCAGTAAAATAAAATAAAATTCAAAGGCGGCCCAGGTCCCAACGCTTCCTAAGGCACGTCTCCTTTGCATGCTGAACCCTTTAAGAAGTAACTGTGATAACGGTGTTTCGGTGACCCCGACAGCTCACGGGGTGTCTCAGACTCTGCCTCTTTTTCAAAACGAAGAGCCAATAAATAATAGGAAGCCGTCTCAGACATCCCTCCACGCTTCTGTCTTATCCCTTTTATAGTCACTAGAGGGTAGAAGAACTTCACTTCTGGCCGCAGAAGGGAGCCCGGCATTCAGGAGTTGCTGTAACCATCCGAGGCAGTAAAGTTTCCCAGCATGCTGCGGGCCAGCCTGACAAAGCAGTATTTTCTCAGTTTATTGATTCTGCTGCTGCTACTAAAACACGGGGGCCCGGACATCAATAACCGTGTGTAGTTAGGGAGCCTCGGCCTGGGGAAGAGCGCGCGGGCAGTTTGTGGGATAACATAAAGCTTGGGCAGGAAAATTGTGAGCTTGGGGAATAGTGTAGCTGGGGAGGACAGGAGAGGTGATGGGAGAATGGCCCGACGAAGGAAGGAGGAGAGAGAAATGGTTGACGGCCCGGAGAAAGATATCAGAAATATGGGAGCAGCAGAGGGGCCCAGAGGGCAGTATTTATTTCTCGGCTCCGGAGTTGTGTCTTCCCATGGAGCTGTTGTCTTTTTTTGTGGTGGTTGTTGTTGGTTGGTTTCCCCCCTCCCTTCCATGATAGTTTCTAGAATTTGGACCTCAGGGCACTGGGCTCAGGGACGCCATAAATGTCCCAAGCGCGTAGCTGTGTTTCATACAACCCCCGGTGCATAGAACTCATGGCAAGCTG
>PVJC01012546.1:0-39519 GCA_004026665.1 Murina feae
GCTGCACAGTGCAGAGAATCCGAAGCCAGTCCGCTGCCCGGCTCCACCCCGGGTGTGTTTGCTCAGCAGCAGGGCCCCACCGAGGGATCCTGCACCAGCGTCCGCCCCTGGCTCGCCACTCAGCTCTGTGCCAGGTGTGTCCCCTCAGCGGTGGGGGCCCACCAGGCGCGTGCAATCGTGGGCCCTCCGGTGGGAAACGTCCAGACCTGCACTCACCAGCCCTCCCACCCGCCAGTGCACGAACCCTGAGGGGCTGTGGGCAGCCTGAAAACGGCCCTCAGCCCCTCACCCAGGCTGGCCAGGCATGCCAGCAGGTGGACATCCCCCCCCCCCCCCCCCCCCCCCCGCCCCGAGGTGTCCCAGACTGCAAGAGGGCACAGGCTGGGCTGAGGGACCTCCACCCCCTGAGTGCACAAATTTTTGTGCACCGGGCCCCTAGTATATCTATAACAATAAAAGCGTAATATGCTTATTAGACCAGACCGCCGAACGACTTTCCGGATGTAATTCAGGACGTTCTTCTGGATGAAGCAGAGTCAGTTAGGGCCGATCAGGCAGGCAGGCAGAGTGGTTAGGGGCCATCAGACAGGCAGGCAGAATGATTGGGTGATCAGGCAGGCAGGTAGAGTGGTTAGGGGCGATCAGGCAGGCAGACAGGCAGAGTGGTTAGGGGCAATCAGGCAGCAGGTAGAGTGTTTAAGGGCGATCAGGCAGGCAGACAGGTGAGCAGTTAGAAGCTAGCAGTCCTGGATTGCGAGAGGGGTGTCCCATAGCCGGTTTAGGCCTGATCCCTGCATCCTCCAAGGGGTCCTGGATTGCAAGAAGATGCAGGCCGGGCTGAGGGACACCCTTCCATGCACAAATTTTGTGCACCAGGCCTCTAATGTGTATATGTGTATATATATATATGTATGTAGACTTCTTAGGGAGCGTATGATTGTGAAGTGAACGGAATGAATACACGGGGTAAGTCTTTTCCTTCGAGACACTGAATGGCATGTGAGAACTCACATCCTCTTGCTTCCTGTCTGTCTGCCTTCTGCAGCCCCAGTCCCGTGGCTCTCGAACCCCTGCCTGCGTGCCCCGTGGCATCCCCTCTCCCACCGCCTCCACGTCCCCAGGCTTCCCGATCCCCGACCCCCACATGGGCATAGCCGTGTCTCCCAGTTCCCCGGTCCTCCCTCTAGAGTTTTCCGTGTCCTCTAACAAGTGACGACGAGCTTGGGAAAGCTCAGGGTCTTACCTGGTGGGCTTGGTGTTCGGTTCCTTCATCAAGGCGGGCAGGGTGAACACGAGGAAAGTCAGCCCGGCCAAAAGCAAGAGCCAGTGGGCAGCGCGGCCCAGGTGACCGAGTCTCCTCTGCAGGTGGGGCCTCATGGTGGCGGGTCGGGCCCTCGGGAAACTTCTGCATGTCCCGGGGCCTTGGCGTGGATTGCAGCAGCGAGGTGAATGCCTCAGGTGTCCTGGCTGGGGAGCCCACGCCCTTTGTCCTCATGGAGACACTGGGAGGAACCCCAAGGTGTCTGCCAGGGGAGGAGGAGCCACTTCGCTGTGCGGATGCTCCGGGCCGGCCTGGCTCAAAGGAAAATCCCTTTTGTTCAGACAAGTTCCCCTTCCTTCACTTGGTCCCGAAGACAGTCTCTGAAGGGAGGACTTGGTGTAAAACAAACACGCGTTAGATGGGAGGAGCCTCACTCTCTTCAGATTCCACACCCCTGGGGACCCTGGGTGAGTGCACAGCCCTCCACACACAAGGTGAGTCTTATGACAAATTTAAGGGCACCCATTAGGTTCGCAGCCCCCTAGCAATCTTCTCTTAAAGGACCATCCTAAGCCCCGCGGGCGCGGCGCAGTGGCTGAGCGTCGGCCTATGAACCAGGAGGTCACGGGAGGGCACAGGCCCAGGTTTTGGGCTTGATCCCCAGTGAGGAGTGGCAGCCAAGCAATGATTCTCTCATTCTCTCTCACCATTGATGTTTCTATCTCTTTGTCCCTCTCCCTTCCTCTCTAAAATCAATAAAAATATATTTAAGGGGGGGGGGGATACCATCCTAAGTATTTAGGGTAGTAGTTTGCAATCTCAGGTGCACAGGAGGCCCCTGGGAAGCTTGAACACATGCTAACGCCAAGGCTGCACCCCAACTAATTAAACCAGAATCTCGGGGGCTGGGCCCTTTGCCAGGGGTGGGTATTGTTTCCGTTCCCGGATGTGACCTCGTTGAGAACCACTGATTTATGGGCAGGGAAGGGCAGAGGGTTTGGGCCCTTAGTGTTGTTAAGTGAACAGAGTTGTCAGAACCTGGTAAGCACTTTGTGAACTTCCCACAGAGGCCTGGGATCAGCACCTGCCTCCTGGACCTCCGACAAGGTCCTTAAACTTCCCGCCTCCCCTGCAAAAGGGAAAAGCGAGGCCTCTGCAGCGGAGGATCAGACTCCCGACCAGCCTTCTCCTCTGCAGTGACCCGCCAGCGGGCAGGACGCGTGCCCTGCACCAGGCAACCTCCAGCCCCTCCAGGAGCCGCACTGTCCTCAGCCCACTTCACAGTCAAGGACATTGCCTCCGGGAGGGAGCGGCTTGGCCAGGATCCTGGAGGGAGCCTCAGGCTGGGGGGTCAGACCCAGCTGACCCCAGACTCCCTCTCCCCTGAGGCACAGCGCGCTGGAGGACGTGGGAAACAAAGGACAAACGCTTGGGGCAAAGGGACCTCTCGGAGAAACATGTCAGGATCAGTTAGGAAAACAGAAAACTCAGAGAAGCAGCAGGTGACTCACTAAAAAAACACTGCGTTCAGTAGTTGAACAGGTGCTGCCCAGCAGATGCTGCTCTGGAGGTCTGGGGAGCGGGCCCTGCCTCTGCGTGCTCAGCCCTCAGTTCTGGGCCCCACATCCACGCTCCACATCCATGCACCAGTAAATGTGTAAACAGTCCTCCCTCCCGGGATGGATGGAAAAAGTGAGAGTGGGCGTCTGAGCAGCTGGGAGCTACCCCAGCACTGACGGCTTCCTCTGTCCCCAAGGTTGCCCCTCGCGGGGCACCGTTCCAGGGGGTGGGCTGTGAGCCAGGAGGATACTTCCCAGGGCGGATCGGTCTGTCTCTCATGGGCACATCTAACCTGTCCGCACCCACACGCCGGCTCTCCAAACATTTTCTCAAAAGACCTGAGTCCAGCTCTAGCTGGTTTGGCTCAGTGGATAGAGCCTCGGCCTGTGGACTGAAGGGTCCTGGGTTCAATTCTGATCAAGGGCACATGCCTGGGTTGCGGGCTCGACTCCCAGTGGGGGGCATGCAGAAGGCAGCCGATCAATGATTCTCTCTCATCATTGATGTTTCTATCTCTCTCTCTCTCCTCTCTGAAATCAATAAAAAATACTTAAAAAAAAAAAAAAGACCTGAGTCCAGTCAAAACTCTGCCTCACCCGGCCGGCGTGGCTCGGTGGTCATGGTTCGATCCCTGATCAGGGCATATGCCCAGGTTTCTGGTTCGATCCCCAATGGGGGGCGTGCAGGAGGCAGCCGATCAGTGATTCTCTCTTCATCAGTGATTCTCTCTTGATCAGTGATTCTCCGAGAGTCTCTCCCTCTCCCTTCCTCTCTGAAATCAATGAAAATATATTGTTTAAAAGCCCACAAAACTCTGCCTTTAATTGACTCTTTCCCCCAAGTTTGCCAGCACACTTGGCACGAGCAGTTACCCTCCACCCAGGTGCCCGTGGGCAATGCCAGGCCGAGGAAGTGCATGGGGAAGTGCACATTTTCTTACCTGTCGCCCGGGTTTGATTGAACAAAAGTGTCTTTTTCATCTCACCGTGTTTGAAGAGACAGGCCATGGGCCTCCAGGAGCCTGGGGACCCAGTTGGCCGCCGGTGCCGCCAGTTGAGCCTCGGTGCGCCCTGCGCCTCTGCACCCTCGGGGTGGTTGGTTGAACTTGGAGTTCTCAAACTCCAAGCCATGGAGGCGGGTCATCAGAGTTCTGGTTTCCTGGTTCTCAGGTTCCAGCCCCGCTGCGCTGCATGCCAGGGCCGCCGCGGACCTTCCGGGAGCTGGTGAGACACCATCACAACCGTTCACGTTTGATGTTAAGTCTACTTTCTTCCCCGTTTAAGCTAAAGCGTCTGACTCGAGTCTCTCTCTCTCCAGGATGTGAGAGTCTGTAACTGCAGGCAGGAGCTGCTCTGTGGCTCTGGGCGATGAGGTGAGCTCCCGACCCACACACAGGCATGCAGCGCGGAAATGTGCTCAAGAGAGTCCTCCGCCCTGACAGAGCCAGGCAGATGGAATAACCGATTTAGAGGAAGAGGTCAGGTTCATAGAGAGGAAGGGTTCTTACTTTGAATTGCAAATGGGGGCAAAACTGGATTTTCCAGGAGGAGGAGGAGGGAACTCAGACCCCACAGAACCTGCCCACCTGGATTGGAATTCTTGGGAAGTGTCACTGTCAGAGTCCCTCTGCTCTCAGACCTCCCTGAGGATTTAGAGCAGGGATGGGGAACGTGCGGCCCTCGGGCCGTATGAGGCCTGAGAAATCCTCTGGTCTGGCCCTGCCAAGGCCTTAGGGGTGAGTTAATGGAACGTTTGGCCCAATTTCAGGCCAGTGTTTAAGCTGATAATTTTGTACGGCCTGTGAATGACGTGGGCCCCCGCCAGCATGGCTTAGTGGTTGGGCGAACCAGGAAAGTCCCTGTTCCATCTGGTCAAGGGCACAGGCCTGGGTTGTGGGCTCGATCTCGAGAGCGTGGGGTGTGCAGGAGGCAGCTGATCGATGATTCTCTCTCATCATTGATGTTTCTCTCTCTTCCTCTCTGAAATCAATAAAAAAATATTTTGAAAAGCATATCCAAACGGCCCTTGGCAGGAAGAGGGGCCCCCAGCCTGTCTTGTAGACATGTTGGGTCACAGGGAACGAGTCCAACTTCCTAGAAGTCAGCTTGTGGGGGGTGGTGAGGGCTCTACACTCAAGCCCCTGAAGGCCCTGTCTTCTCTGATCGGGTTCTCTGTGCCCAGCCTGCGCCTGACTTTTGCCCACAGGCTGATGGAGGTATAAAATGTGCCTACTACGTAGTCCAACCACATACGTGCCTGGGCCCATGGGTTTCAGCTGGATAACTGGATTGTGCAGTGGATTTACAGAGCAGCACAACCATCCCCATAATCTAATCTTAAAACATTTTATGGAGAGAAACGTCATGCCCATGAGCGGCCACCCCCTGCCCAAACACCCCTCCTTCCCCTTCCCTGTGGGAGGCAGCCGCCAGGCCGCGTCCTGGACATGGGAGTAAGTGAGCGATGGGACGTGTGGGGTTCTGGCGTCACTTAGCGTGTCGTGGTGTGCGTCGGGGCTGTGTCCCGAGTTCTTCCACCGCACGGAGACGCTGCGTGGGGTCGGTCCGTTCACCGGTTCCTGGGCGTCTGGGCGGCCTCGCCTTTGGCTCATGAACAGTGCTGCCCCGAGCATTCCTGTGCAAGTTCCCGCGTGGAGGGGTGGCCTCGTCTCCCTCGGGAGGTTCCTAGGGGCATAATGCCGAGTTATACGGCAGCTCTATTTTACATATTTTGAGGAAACGCCAACTTATTTTTCAGAGCGGCTGCCCACACCTTTCCCACCAGCGATGCCTGAGGGATTAAATGTCCACATTGAAGCCAAAATTGATTGTGTGTGTGAACTGGTATGTTGTCATTTTGTTTAATTTTAGAAAGAGAGGAAGGGAGAGGGATAGAAACATCTACCGGCTGCCTCCTGCACGCCCCCTACTGGGGACCAAGTCCACACGGGGGGATGTGCCTGATGGGGAATCGAACTGTGACCTCCCGGTGCATAAGTCGATGCTCAACCACTGAGCAACACCAGCTGAGCTTTTTAAAACATCAAATTTGGGAGGTTTTCGGGCATTATTTCTATGAATATTTTTTTCCTCTATGCTCCTTCCCTTTCTGATTATACATTTCAACTCTGCAATCTTCATTTGGTCTTTCAAAAATAATTTCCATTTCTTTATTAACATTCTCGACTTCATGAGTCATCATTGTCATACCTTCCTTTATTTTTTTAGAGTATAGTTTCCTTTGGTTTTTAAAACATATTTATAGTAGGTTCTGTTGCCTGCCCCCACCCCCGCCCATGTGTGAGTCACATTTTCCTGTTTCTTTGCATGCCTTATGATTGTTTTGTTGAAAGTCCAACAACTGCTAAAGTATTTCTCAGAAAGGCTGCCCACTTATCGTCCCCCCAACTGGGAACTTCAGGGTTTACATGCTGACTTTCCTCCTGCGCCGGGTGTCGTGGCTGTTATTTGTTTATATGTTTAATTCTTACCCAATTCTGTGGCATCTAGTACTTGGTTTGTGTGCAGTGTGCAGCTTTCGATGTCTTTGCTCAGATTTCTTTGGTTTGGTTTGGTTTTTGTTTAAATAATAGGTTCTTATTGTTTTCAAAGAGAGGAAGGGAGAGGGAGAGAGGGATATAAGTATCCCCTCTACTGGGATTCGAGCCTGCAACCTGGGTATGTGCCCTGACCGGGAATCGAACCGTGGCCTCCTGGTTCACGGGGTGACACTCAACCACTGAGCCACACTGGCCGGGCTGTTTGGTTTTCTTCGTTTTGATCTTACACTGACTGCAAGGAGCGAGTGGGGTCCTAGGAGGATTCTTGCTGACTGTCTCTCTCCCTTGCCTCTCTGTTCAGTGTATGGCTGGTCTGCTGTGTGGCTTGTTTCTACTAGTATCGTGCCCAAAATGTGCTTGGGGACCCCGTTTCTGAGCCATTTTTCCCGATGTCAATACAGAATCACCAACAATGCAGGAAGAGCAAAGATACGCTCACCCGGGCACAGAAGCCAGTGGCAGAGTCGCGCTAAGGGAGACAGTAACGTGTGCTCTGGGCAACCGTGGGGCAGGCTGGGAATGTTCCAGCGCCTCACACAGCAAGCAGAGGGCACTGCCCACATCAGACTCCGAGAGCTTTCTGTCAGGTGTGCCGCCTGCGCCCTTTGTGCTACCTTGTACTTTCTGTGCCAGTAGAATATGCCATTTAAGCCAACAGGTCTCTGAAAAGAAGCAAACTCATCACAGGCAGCTTCTTCAATGCTCGTAGAATCACACACGGACTCGGAGGGCTCCCCTCCGCCTTCCAGGCCGGGAACTGTTCTCACCGGTCCAGACAGCCTGCTCCCCTGAATTCGCGCATCATTTGGGTTTGTCATTGCTGCTCCGGTTTGTTCTTTGCCCTTTGGGGTGTGCTTTTCAGAAGCAAGACCTTAGCTGGATCGCTTCTCTGTAATCTAAAGAAAATATGCTTTGTCTTATTTTTAAGGTAGAGCGTGGCCTTGGCCCTTGGAAATGCACATTTAGCTCTGCGTCATTCCTGGGCCTTTATCACCGAGTTGTACCACTGCCGCCAATAAAGGCAGCCGTTTGCCAACCGTACAAGAAGGACCTTTGGGTGTCATTGAGGATGGAAGTCCTTTCTTCCCTGGGCCGTCCTCCCTCCTCCGGTCGGGAAGGCTGTTTTTCTGCAGCCCACGGCTCCCCTGGGCATCGTGGGGTCCACAGTAAGTGGGCTCCTTCTGCCGCCACCCAGAATGCATTTCACCCGCCTCCTGGCTCTGGCGTTACACCCTGCCACTGTTTAGCTGTACAATCTTGAGCAAATCACTCGTGAATGGTTATAATATTAAGAGTTCACAGGACACAAACTCTATTCTAAGCACTTAAACATGTCTCCTTACTCCTCATAACAATCCAATATAGTCAGTCATTAAAAATCTCCATTTTACAGATAAAGAGAGACGCACAGTAACTTCCCTAAACCACTGAGCCAGGTGGTAACTAACACAGCCAGGACTTGAACCCAGGCAGTCTGGGCACCTGCACCACTGTGCTCTGTGGCCACAAGGGCTAAGTGGAATCTGAGCATCTCCTGTAACATGACCTGGTTGACCAGATGTCCTCCCAGATCCCAAGTAGCCCGCAATGCTCAGCCTGGTTCAGGAGGAGGGCTCAGGGAGAATGAGCCAAACCTTCCCGCACCTGTTCCTTCCGCTGGACACCCCAAACCCCTACCAGGTGCACATTCCACGCCGTTACCTGCAGTACCGTGGCCACCCCATGCATCTCCGTTCCCCGGGATCGTTTTTGTGTTACAATCACTTTTTTTTTTAATCCCTAGACCCTTACCAAGGACCATGAGAAGATAAAGGGTGAATAAGGGTCTTTTCCCTGACACAATATACATCTGATGGGGTCTTTAAACTAGGAGGGTGTCTATGAAAGAGGAGAAGGGACCCCTCCATGCATCCCATCTGAGCCATGCATGATAAGAAAGTGCTGTTTCTCGGGACTCCTAAAATATCAGCATGTTTTTGATAATATACATTTTTTATTTTTTACTAACCTTCTCTCTAAGGCTCAATTTCAAAACGGAGACCCTTAAACAGAACCATATCCTGCAAATGGAAAAACTGGCCCTCATTCAAAGGATCTACACAGGAGATACCTTATTGCCCAAGCCAATGAGTGATGGTGGTTAAAGAATGAGAAGAGGATGCCCTAACTGGTTAGGCTCAGTGGATAGAGCGTCGGCCTGTGGACTCAAGGGTCCCAGGTTCCATTCCAGTCAAGGGCATGTACCTTGGTTGTGGGCATATACCCAGTGGGGAGTGTGCAGGAGGCAGCTGATCAATGTTTCTCTCTCATCAGTGTTTCTAACTCTCTATCCCTCTCCCTTCCTCTCTGTAAAAAATCAATAAAATATATTTTAAAAAAAAGAATGAGAAGGGGAACCTGGTCAGCATGGCTCAGTGGTTGAGCATCGACCTATGAACCAGGGGTCACGGTTCAATTCCCAGTCAGGGCACTTGCCCTGGTTGCGGACTTGATCCCCAGTGTGGGGCATGCAGGAGGCAGCCGATCTACGATTCTCTCTCATCATGGATGTTTCTCTCTCTCTCTCTCTCTCTCTCTCTCTCTCCCCCCCTTCCCCTTCCCCTCTCTGAAATCAATAAAAATATATTAAAAAAAAAAAAAAAGAATGAGAAGGGGCAGCAGCTCCAGGTGTGGGCAGAATCCAGCTTCCTTGCCACATACGCCAAGATGCCAAGTGGGGTTTTCCATGTCGTTCCAGAACTATGGCTAAGACTCACCGCTGAGGACCAGAGAGACGCCAAGTGGCCGAGGGCTGAGGGTGAGAATGCCCACAGGACCACCTGGAGGAAGGGCGCCCTGGCACCGCCTGCCTGCTGAGCAGCAGCTTCTGCAGACCTAGAAGCCCCAGGGGCAGGTTCCTTAGCAGGGCAGGTAGGCTCACCCGTTCTCGCCCTCCCACTTCAGACTTCCATTCCTAGGGCCGGGGGTGGGGTGGGGTGGGGTGGGGTGGGGTGGGGTGGGGTGGGGTGGGAGGTGGGAGCCAAAGACTGGCTTGCACAGCCACTTCAGAAGTTTGTTCTTCCGGACAGTTCCCAAGAATACGAGCGAGGACTGCTGACCGCGAGAGAGAGAACCGCCGTCCCCATGAGTCAGGAGCCCTTCTGACGACCTGAGAGGTTCTGCCAGGAGCCGCGAGCGCCTGTGTGCTTATTGCTTAATTGCCACCAGAGTGTTGTTTAAACACCCGTTTAAGCAGGTGTTCTGACACCTCTACAGCCTCCTCAAGGCCCCACTTCTTTTTTTAAAAAAATATGTTTTATTGATTTTTTTACAGAGAGGAAGGGAGAGGGATAGAGAGTTAGAAACATCAATGAGAGAGAAACATTGATCAGCTGCCTCCTGCACACTCCCTGCTGGGGATGTGCCCGCAACCAAGGTCCATGCCCTTGACCAGAATCGAACCTGGGACCCTTGAGTCTGCAGGCCGGCGCTCTATCCACTGATTAGGGCAAGGCTCCAGTTCTGTTTGCGGTTCCCAGGAGTGTCGATAATGTTAGATAAGGAAAAAATAAACATAAACCTTCCAGGCCATAATATAGAATGAAGTCTGTCTGAAAAAAAAAAAAAATGAGTTGGAAGATCGTTTTGAGATGATTTTCCACTCCAATGGGCAAGGGCCACATGCCCCCGATTTTCAGAGTTGCAAAAGCGCCCACAGAGGCCGCCTTGGAACAGCTGTCCCCACAGGTGCGGGGCTTGTGGTCGGAGAGACAGATGTTGCACACCTGCCCGCGGCCCACACTCACACGTGTCCCATCCCACCAGTGGCAGCAGCAGCATTCAGTTCTCCCTCCAAACACCATCGCCCACCCAGGGAGGAGGGCAGACAGGAAGCGCCCAGCAGGGCCCCAACCACCGTCTTGCATTCCGCGTTTTCACTTCCCTGCCAGCCGCCAGTGCGCCAGTGCAGTCACTCTGCCTCAGCCGCCTTCGGGGGGCCGCCTTGGGGGAGGGGGGCTCCAGCACCCGCTGCCTGTGAGCAGGTCCCTCTTCCTCTCAAATCTGCCAAGAGAGGTTCCTCTTATCAGCATGAGCGCTGACCTCTGACCCCTGCAGCGTGTGAGTGGAGAACAGAAGCTGCAGTGGCGCCCACCGTGGTGTCTGCAGTATTGCTGAGATGCAGCCATGAGCTCTCGGCCTGGCTTCCTGGCGCATGCAGGCGCATGCTCCTGTCCCCCCGTTAAGATTCCTTGTTTGGTTTTATTTACTTTTGTTAACCTTTACTCGAGAATTTCCCCCCATTGGTTTTTTGAGAGTGGAAGGGAGTGGGAGAGACAGAGAGAGAGAAGCATCGATGTGAGAGAGACGCATGGATTGGTGTCCTCCGCGCACGCCTGGGGGTGGGGTGGAGCCTGCAACTGAGGTACATGTGTGCCCTGGACCGGAATCAAACCCGAGACCCTTCACTCCACAGGCCAACGCTCTAACCATTGAGCCAAAGCAGCCCAGGCTTCCTCTTTCACTTGTAATATGGTTTCTATTTATATGACGATGTCTATTTCTATTAGGTGGGTGGGGCGGGTAGTCAGAAATGGTAGGTGACTTACAGCATGTCTTCTTGGGGAGGGAGCTTGGCGCTTCGGGACCGGTCAAAGCAGTGGGGGTGGAGACCCATCGGCCTGGCCAGTCCTTGTGTAACAAGTCATCGTGCCAGGGGGGTCCACGCTCCAGGGACCCACTGGCCCTGGCGTGCAGCACCCAGTCCCCCACACTCCACGGGGCTGTGTTCCCTTGTCATCACAGGCAGCTCCTGGGCCAGAGGCAATTCAGCTCCAGCCTCCGCCCCCACACGATCCCACACTGGGCAGCCAACCGGCCAGCCTGAGGGGACTTAAGTGCCTGCTGTGACTTAGTCACCTGCACCCTGGGCTAGTCATTGGACGAGTCGCTTAGCCAGTCCATGGCTCAGCTTTCTTTCCTGTGAAATTCAAATCATCATCATCATGATGGTGGCTGCATCGATGTGCCACTCAGAGTCCCCCCCCCCCCCCCCCGACTGCCTCACTGGAGAGAGAGGGCCTGCCCGGGCCAGCCAGCGTCCAATGACTGATGGACAAGCTGGTAAAAGAGTCTGCTGTGAGAATCTCCCCTCCCCCCCATGTGGAAGTCTGTGCTTGTTCTTCAATAAAATTCCACCTTTGCTAATAAAAACAAAAACTCCCCATAGGGTCTGCTGCGGCCTCTAGGAGACTGGGTCGCAGCCCGCTGCCCCTGGGCCCAGTCCTGCCCCTCCCCTCCCACCCACAGGTGCTGACCCCAGGGGCACGCCCTCGATGCCCATCTCCACTTCACAGTTGGCTTCCTGGGGACCCGACCTGCCATTTTTCTCATAAGAACAGTCAGAGAGCACAAGCCCAAGGCGTGTCTTTTCTCTCAGTGACAGGTCTTTAAAAAAGTCCTCTCAGGCCCAGCCAGCGTGGCTCAGTGGTTGAGCGTCGACCTATGAAGGTCATGGTTCCATTGCAGGTCAGGGCACATGCCCAGATTGTGGGCTCCATCCCCAGGGGGAGGTGTGCAGGAGGCAGCCGATCAGTGATTCTCTCTCATCACTGATGTTTCTCTCTCTCTCTCCCTCTCCCTTCCTCTCTGAAATAAATTATATACATATATATATATATATATATATATATATATACTTAAAATATATTTTATTGATTTTTTACAGAGAGGGAGAGGGATAGAGAGTTAGAAACATTGATGAGAGAAAAACATCGATCAGCTGCCTCCTGCACACTCCCTACTGGGGATGTGCCCACAACCAAGGTGCATGCCTTTGACTGGAATCAAACATAAAAAACATCCTCTCAAAAGACCAGAAGAGGCAACCACAGCATACGCTCATGTTGCCGTTTCACTAGAAGGCCACCAAACAGAAACAAAAGCAAAAATTACACATAAAGTCTCCCGCTTATTAAGTGTAATTCACATACCAGCCACACCATTCAGCTACTTAAAGCCTAGGATTCCACCGCGGTGCCAGCCCACGGCTCCACCGTCACATGACTTTCTTCTTCGTGGCGTGGACATGCTTTCATTTCCCTTGGGAACCCGCGCAGGAGCAGAACTGTTGAGGCAGATGGCAAGTCTTTGTTTAATTTTTGGAGGAACTGCCATGCTGGATTCCGCAGCCCCTGCACCGTTCGGCATTCCCATCGGGAGTGCGTGATGGCACCACCTCCCTGGTGTCCTCACCACTAGTTACTGCCTGGCCTCTTTATTAATTACTATGGCCATCCTGCTGACTGCCCTATCTCCCTGGGGCTTTGGTTTGCATTTCATCTGTATGTTGAACATCTTTTCATGTGCATATTGGCCATCTGTATACCTTCTTTAATGAAATGATATGCAGATTCTTTGCTCAGTTTTAAATAGGGTTATCTTCAATAACTTTCTTTAAATCCTCACCCGAGGATATTTTTCCATTGATTTTTAGAGCGTGGGAGGGAGGGGGAGAGAGAGAAACGTTGACTGGTTGCCTCCCACACTTGCCCCAACCTGGGGGGGGCGGGGGGCTTTGAGCCTGCAACCGGAGACCATACCCTTGACCGGAATGGAATGCGGGACCCTTGCGTCCGCAGGCTGACGCTCTGTCCACCGAGTCGCACCAGCGAGGGCTTCAGTAACTTTTGAGTCTTTTCTTCTGTCCAAGGGGAAGGTACTCTTTTAACAGAGTGGTGAAGGGGAGAACACTGGCCGGGCACAGAGCCCCTTCCCCTCACCTTGCCGGGAACGTCAAGTCAGTCGAGTTCATTTTGGAAGCGCGGCGCTTCCCGAAAGGCAGGCCCCACGCGTGTCTGAAAGGCACAGTGTGCGACTCGCACCGCTCCATATCCCGGCTTCCACCTGCGTGCTGAGCCTCTGGCTCCCCATTTCTTTCACTGAACCTTTTCTTCCGGGAACAATTTCCTTAATTTGACTCCCCTTGCCAGCTGCCTCGTCTCCTGAAATTGCGCTTGCAGAATCAGAGGCTGATTGCAAGAGAACCAGACAGCACCTAACACGGCGGAGGCGAGCGTGCTAAGCCTTTGCAGGAGCCAGGTGGCTGGCAGCCTGGCCCCCTTGGAGCTCAGCAATAAATAACGCACTTGCAGGAGAGCAAGCAGGTTGTTAGGAGACCGGATTGCAGACTGGCAAGTTATTGAACATAGTGCAGTGACCTCTCATCACCCAGCCTGGTCTGAGGCACGGCCCCCTTTTCATTTGTGGGGGACGTAGGCCACAGTCAGGCACCCCAAATCGAGGTGGGTGGCACCCCACTCCAAGGTGTGAAGCCTCCAGTGGGCCGGACTGGGGTGGTGCAATCAGGCCAGTGATCTCAGACTGGCTCAGCGCCACGTGACCTCAGACTCGGGGGCGCAGGTGAAGCCCGGCTCAGCGCCACGTGACCTCAGACTCGGGCGCGCAGGTGAAGCCGGGCTCAGTGCCACGTGACCTCAGACTCGGGCGCGCAGGTGAAGCCGGGCTCAGTGCCGAGGGCGTAGCATGAAAGGGCAAGCACAGGTGAGAGGTGTGCCCTGTTTGCCTGGCACCTTCAGTCAGCACAACACCCGACACGTCGGTGAGAAAACGGGTGCGTGCAGTTGCCCATCCGAAGGATTTACTGGATTTCGCCTTGGCGCGTGGGTAACGGGAAACCGAAACACAGGCTGCACGGGGAGGCGGCCTGAGAGCCAGGCCGCGCTCTGCGAAGGGCCTGGGAGTGTTGCTGGCGGGGGAGATGGTGGGATCCTGGGGCACAGGCACCCGCTCGGCTTCATCCTCGGACTGAGGGGTCTGAGGAGGCAGCCCCAGGCCTCGGTGTGGGGACCGACAGGTGCAGAGGCGCCGCCAGCCTGGGCTCGGCCTCCAGAGGCCAACCCGGAAGCTCGATCCCAGCCGCGTCAGCGAACAGCCGCCCGCAGACCCCACACCCGGCAGCCTCTGCGACAGAAGCAAGAGGCGGGGCTTGCGTGGACCCAAGAGCCACCCCGCGCTCCTCATTGGACAAAGGACCTTGTCAATCCCTGAGGAAAGGCGACTGGACGAGACCGGACATCCGGGACGACTATCTTGGAGTGAGGGGCGGGGTTTGTGGAGGATGCAGTCAGTGTCCAATGGCAATCAAGAGCTTCGCTTTCGCAGAAGATTGGCAGGTGCTCGAACCACTGAGGTGCCGCGGAGGGATCTCTGCCGTGGAAAGTTAAGGTTCGAACCTGTGTGTTGTCCCTGAGCGTGCTCCCTCCGAGCGCGTCATGAAAGGGCCGGTTCGCGGTCTTGTGCTGTCAGCTGAGGCTGCGGAGTGTGGTGGTGTTTCCGGCGTCACCTCGGTCCTCCGGACTCGTTCGCGCCACGCCCCCTCCGCGGCCCAAGTCATGGGAAGTGGGCGCTGTTGGGTGAATCAGAGCTAAGACGGAAGGATGATGGTCAGTAGGGAACAGGAAGAGACAGAACAGGGTCGGGGGATGTAAGGAACCCTTAAACACTTGAATGGATGCTCAACCTTTTTCGTTAAAAAGGTGCAAGTTAAAACTTAACTGAGCTAACATCCTGACCTATCGGGTTGATAAAAATCCATCATTTGACAAGGTACTTGGTTAAGGTCAGCGCAGAAACTGGCCGTCATGCGCTGCAAATAGGGCTGGGGTGGGCGCTGGGGAGGTGACCCCTGACCAAGGAACCTGTGGATTTCGCTTTGACCCGCCAGTCCATTCCCGGGCATCTGCCCTGAAACACTTCCACGGCGTTCTTCACGGTGGCGGTATTCGAGTTAGCAAGAACGGCAGCAACACGAATGCCCATTCGTAGGCAAATGGCAGGCCATCAGCACTAACATATTATCCAGCAGACTTTGCAGCATTAAAAGGAGTGAGGAAGCTGGCGGCGTTTTCTATGGTGTGATCTCCAGGGATCGTGCCTATGGGCTGCTGCCTTTCCCAAAAGGAAGGGCTGAAAGGCGCAAACCAAAACTAATAAAAATGGTTTACTCATGAGGAGTAGATGCGGTGGCGGAGGAGAATCTGGTGGAAGACTCAGGAGAGGGAAATAGAGTAAAGATAAAGTGACAGTGTTGGAAGAACACAAAAGACCACAAAACAAAACAAGACTGAGACAGCTGGCCGTTGTTCTCCGGGCACCCAGGACTAAACCCTGGCAGGACGGCAGGGAGGGCCCAGGCCCCTCACAATGGGGCCTTGCTGCTAAGGGAGGCGAGGAAGGAAATGACTTCTGCCTACTTCACGATCACCTAACCTCTCCTCCTACAGAGCAGCAGAGCCTGGACATGGCGGTGGCGCCATCCAGATGACGCGGGTGGAAGCAGAGCCTCTGGCTACTGCCCTGCAGTGCCTGGTGCCACCGGCGTGACTGTGGCCTTGGGAGCACAGGACGCCCCGTCCGCCTGGGCCTAGCCGTGCGCACACTTGCAGTCTTCCGGGCCTGGACAGCTGCCCAGAAGGTCACCTTTGTGAACCTGTGAGTACCGGGCCGTCCTCTGGACCAGTGGGCTTCTGATCAAGTTGGGGAGAACAAAACAACTTTAAAGTGGTCTGTTCGTAGGAAAACTAGTTACATTTTCAGATTTTTAAAACACTGAAAACAAGTGTAAGTTATCTAAAGTGTGTGTTGGAGGGATCAGAAGGGGGGCTGGAGGGGAGCTGGGCGTGCGGAGCTCACGGCACGCCGGCCCTTAGCTTTGGGTGGCTCCTAAGGCTGCTGAGTTCGCGTTGCCTTCCACGCGGCCACTGGGAAAGGCAGTGACTAAGGGCAGGAAGCGAAGGAGGCACTTCGTTTGTCAGATGACGGCAGTTACTACAGGCTTTGAGGGAAGGAGGACCTGGACAATCTCTAGCGAAGGGAGCCTGGTGAACAGACGCACGGCAGGTGTGTGATGGTGACAAGCCACAGCTGTGTGTGTGAGCGCCTCCGGAGTGGGGGGTGATGGACTGAAGGGGGGGGGCGGCGGGAAATCAGGGCTCTGAGAGGCTGCTCATGCAGGTGGAGATCGCGCCCTGGAACTCTCTGAACCTCCAGACCTGGAGAGGTCCCTTCCGCCTGCCTCCTGGGCCCTGCCCGGCAGTGACACACCGGCTTGTGGAAGTCGCCCTCTGTGTACTGTCCCCTCCTGTCTGCTGTTTTTTCCTCCCTGCCTCCTGCTTTTTTGTGGCCCCGATGGGGTGAATTTGCCCTCCTCTCCACACTTGTGAACACACGGTGTTTGCTCTTGGCTGCAGATTGCAGGGTGGGATGCTGTCTCGTGGTTGTGTTAAAGTTTTTGCCAGGAAACTTCTAAGAATGGGTTCAAAGCAGCAGGTACGTTGTGTGGAAGGTACTTTGACTTTCTTGACCTGTAGTAACACTGGTATCTGGGGGACCTGGGGGTGTCGGTTTGAAACGGGTTTTAACCAAGCCGATGCAGCTCAGGGGTTGAGCCTCGACCCATGAACCAGGAGGTCGCCGGTTCAATTCCTGGTCAGGCACATGCCTAGGTTGCAGCTCAATCCCCAGTAGGAGGCATAGAGGAGGCAGCCGATCAATGGTTTTCTCTCATCATTGATGTTTCTCTCTCTCCCTCCCTCTCTGAAATCAATAAAAATATATTTAAAGAAAGAAATGGTGTTTTTTTTTAAGAGGACTCTCCTGGCCACAAATGGACTTGATGGTGTTCCCGTGAGGCCGTGACGGACGGGGCAGGAGGAGAGGAAAGGGCAGACAGTGCCGCCGGGGGCGGTCACCCCGCAGTGCAGCCCCGGAGACCCGCCCGCTGTGTGCGTTGAGGGAATAGCGAGGTAAAACCCCGTAAGTGGGTCCTTGAGATCCCAGAAAGGGGACAAACAATTCTCAAATCATAAAAAGTTAAGAGCTTGGCAAAAAAGATAAAAATGATTTTTAAGAGTAAAAAGCACTGGCCTTTGGGTGCAACCACGGACAAGGAGAACGGTCTGGCAGCAGCAGGTGAGAGGAGGTTCCCGTCTCCCCTGTTGCTAACTTGAGGGCCTCATGCCACGGCCTTGTTTAATTTTGTGTTGATTTCGTTTTATTCCAGCAAATAAAAAACATAAGGGCACCATGGCTTCTTCCTAATTCACTAGGCTCTCAAACGTTCCGCCGGTGGGGGGGTCAGACGCAGCCTGCGCAGCAGAGGGGCCGCTGACCGTGTTCTGCGATTCTGCTGGCTTTATTTTTTAGCGTTTCCTTGAATGCTGCCCGGGAGTTCCTCCCTGCGCCTGCGTCTGTCTCCTCTAAAGCCCTGTAGCCTCCCTGAAGGCAGGCGCCATGCCCAGGGTTTGTGCTTTGGGCCTATAGCGTCTGGCATCAGTTCTAGGTGCTTTATAAGGTGCTTACTCAGTTTACATACAGCAAGTCGCAGGCTGAGGTGAGGGAAATGCCCAGAGGGCTTCACCCTGAGACCGTTGCTTTCTTCCAGGATGGAAGGTGGGGTTGAGTTAGCCTTTTTGCTGAAAGAGTGCTCCCCCACTGCTTGCTTCCGTGCAGTCACAGAAGCTTCCAGAAGTCCTTCTCAGGCAGAGTGAGAGTGTAGTGTTACCAGACTGGACATGCCGGCCGCGGGCCCTGATACGCATCTTCCCCCGGCACCAGGGATCCTTCCACACCAGCCTTCAGGTCCCCGCCCGGGCCACGCTGCCCTGCGCTGAGTGGAGGGTTCAGTCGGGAGGGGAAGACAGTCTGGGGGAGTCACCTGTGTAACAGCTGGAGCCTCTGGGCCCTGAAGGGTCACCCGGGGAACAGCTGGGCCCTGAAGGGTCACCCGGGGAACAGCTGGGCCCTGAAGGGTCACCTAGGGGACAGTTGGGGGCTCCCCCATGGACAGAAGCCTGAGGAGCCGGGCCTTTCTCCCCCAAGCACCACAGTCCTGATTCCTGTAAGGTAACACGGGAGGCTCGGGGACCGAGCAGATCTATACGGGATGACCCTCTCCGTCTGTGGATGGAAGATGGAGGGACACCTACAAAAGCCTGGACGCGACAAGGGCTGGGGTCAGGTCAGACCGCGTCGCCGGGCGGAGGGGGCAGCCTACATGTCGTAGAGCCGGAGCTGCTCCTGCACGTCGCCATGGGACATCTCGCCGAACGTCTCCTTGTTGTCCTCCATGAGCTGGAAGATGGCCGCCAGCTGCTCCTTCTGAACTCTGCCGGGAAGAGAGGACACAGGCGGGGAGAGCAGTGAGCCTCCGGGGGCAGGGGAGCCCCCAGCTAGTGCTGCGCCAGCGTCCAGGACAGCAGAAAACTCAACTCCATCCAACCCCCTCAGAACACAGGGCGGCGTGATCTACGCTAGAGGACTCAGCTAGAGGATTCTAAACACTGGCGCTGAGTCTTGGGGACTCCCTGGAGATTTGGGGACCCCCCCAAGTTATGGCTTGGGTTCTCGGTGCTTGTTTCCCTGGAACCGCCTTTTGCTGCTGACCGCACGCCTCAGTGAGGCGAGGAGCAAGGTGGGTCCCATGAAGGGGCTGGAGGGTCTGTGCAGAGATGTGTAAGAGAAGCCACAAGTGAGGAGAAAGCAGTGTGGGCTGGCGACCGGGGAGCGTACGGATGTGCGTGGCCAAGGGCAAGGGGTGGGGGTGGGGTTCCACTGCTCAGAGGAAGGGGCGCCTCTTTCTGATTTGCACCGACACCGTATGGCCTGCGGGTCCCTGTCCCTCGGGGGCGGCTGGAGATCAGCTTTGTGTGACACTCAGGCTGCTCTCTTATCTTTACGAGGCTCAGCCACGCTACCTGCCCAGCGCCCACTGCAGGTGCAGACACGAAAGGGTGTGAAACTGCAGCGAAACCCAGGGAGGAACAGTTTGGTTCTTGTTTGTTCTGCCTGGTTTGCTGTGCTGTTGGCATGACCAGGTGCTGTGTGCTGGCGCCGGCTCGCTGCAGTTCCTCCCTCCACACCACGCCACATCACCAGCTTGGCGTCGGGCCCCTTGAGAATGTCAGCCAAGTGTCAGGGTGGGGCCGCAGCACCTCCCTGCAGCCGGGCTTCTGTCACTGCAGGGCCAGCCGGGCAGGGCTCTGGCACGGCCTCAGCGCCGTGGCCTCCAGACGCAGCACCGCCTGCACCCCGGGCTGCCGGGCAGGGGTGCGATGGCGTGTCTTACACTTGTCCTAACACTTCCCTTCTGCAAAGACCACATCTCCCCACCCAGCAGTTCTGACTGGAGTGGCGCCTGGAGGCTGGAGTACTGCAGTCCCCAGTGCCAGTCTCTGTGCCACCTGGGAAAGTCATTTACAGTGTTTCCTGTGGAGGGGAGGGAGTCTCTGCCAGGGGCTCCGCACCTGCCGCCTGAAGAGAGGGCAGCACTGGCATCGGAAGGGTGCGTAATGAGCTCTTTGGGTGGACTCGTCCAGATGTAGGTGTGGGCACCCCAGTGAGTGCAAATGCCCCCGCACTTCGAGGGCCATGACGCTCGCATACTGTCAACAGGGTGGACACGGGGCTCGGCACCCTGCTGCAGAGCGCCAGGCATCAACACGAGAGAGAGCTCACGTTTTAAGGCGTTCAAAGGAGGTTATCTTTTAAAACAAGCAAAACTGAAAAAAACACACCGTCATCGAGATCATCTGCTCCGAGTTTATTGAACTGAAACGCAGACCCAAGCCGTCAGCGGGATGGGCGTGGTGCCCACGTTTGGAGTCTGCAGACAGATTGAGGTAACTGACCTGGAGGGAGCCGCCTGCTCATTGTCTGGGTAACTCCCAGCCCGGACGAGGACACCGCTATGGCGGCGTGGGCCACGCGTGCTCACAGGAGGACCTCTGTCCCGTGGCTCTGCGTGGCTGTGGTGGCTGCCTGTTCTGCCCTCAGCCCTGAACCTAAAGCTTCGGGCCCAGAGGAGAAGGGCCCTGGGACATGCCCGGGGGCCGGCACTGGACATTTATTTCCCAGCCTTCCATCAAATGGAAAAGGTTTTCCTGTTAACTTATTGCTTTAAAACAGTGTTTTAACTGACACATCTAAAGACCGTAGTCCGGTTTGGCCTAGTATAAATACTGCCACGTATACAACTCCAGGAAGCCAACCTGGGACCAATCTGACTACCTGGCGAAGCGGTAACGCATCTTAGAAACTGTCTAGGAAAAGGCATCATCGAGGAGAAATCTATTTGAAACGAACACTGTTACTACTGCCTCAGGCAAAGCAAAGGAGGCCACGTAAGAACATCCGTGAAAAGGCCTCAAGCAACAAGAGGGCTGATGGAAGCCTCCTCTGGAGGGAACAAGGGGGACGGTGAACACACAGCCAGCCCTTGATTTGCTGCCTGGCCATCCACACAGCGTCTGTCACCCCATAAGACTGCGCCAGACAGACAGCAAGAGGGGAGTGGCCCCAAGGCGGACAGGGCAGCGGGCCGTCCCGACCCTGCCGGGAACACGGCAGCTCGCCCTGTTCGTCCTCTGTCACCCCTGAGAGGTCTCTGAGGGAGGAGGCAGGAGGCCTGCGGTACAGCTACAGCTTGTAAAGGGACGGCCGTCTAGGTGTGCAGGGTGGGAGGCGCAGGCAGGGCTGAGCGATGAGCAAAATCAGTGTTGAGGGCGTGAGGACAACTCTGAAGCCCTTTAGTGTAACCAAGCGAGCCCCCCAAGCCAGGAGGAGGACCTCGCGCCCGGAGCAAAGGCAGCCCAGGGTCCGCAGCCGGGGAAGGCCCGCTGAGGGGGTGGTCCCTGCGGTGCAGGCAAGATGCACTGGGAGCCACGGGCTGCTCTCGGGGGCTCATTTTATCTCTCCAGCTTTTAAGCTGCCAAAAGGGAAAGCCTTTAGGAGGGCGCTAAGGGCAGCTTCCTTATCCTTCGGTTCTGTGAAGAGAAACGGAGAAAAGATCATTGATGTCACGTCACGCGTTGCATCGGCCGAGTACCGTGGAGAGGAGGGGATGGGATGAGGAAGATGCTGGGAATTGCAGAGGCCGGCTGGACGCTGGCTTCTCAGACCCAGGAGGGGCAGCTGACCTCTCAGCACCTTCAGCAAGATAGTCTGTCCCCCTAGCCCGCTGGCCCCCATGGCGAGTCTGCGAGGCGCTTGGTGGTTGAGGTACCACATCCCGGGAGGCAGGCCGGCCGGTACCGGGCATTTTTGATCTTGGCCTGTGGCTGCACTGGGATGTCCTGTGGACACTGGCAGCCTAGGACTCCTGCTCCCCCAGGTGAGGCCTTTTCTACATGACACACAGGAAAACAGACACACTGCGGGGACGGCAGGGATCTGATTTTTGTCCCTCTGGCGCCCTCTTCAGGTCAGAGTCAGTGCAGTTTCTAGTTTCTAGAAATTCACAGCATGTCAGGGCAGCGGAGACTAGAATACACCCGGCTGGGCTCCTCCGCCTCCTCTCCCCCTCGCCGACTGTGCTGTATACAACACTCCCATGAGAGTCGCGTCCACTCCAGCACCATCCGGCCGTCCTGCGGACCTTGGGAACGGAGCAGCGCTGGGTCCCGGACCTCGGCCATCAGCCAGCCTGGCCTACAGCCCCGGCCCATTTCTCCTCTGGCCCAGAGATGGGAAGAGCAGGTGGCGTGCAAGGAGGGGAGTGGATGGTGGTGCTTCATCTTTTTCCTGCCAAACTGGAAACCAGCCAAGCCCACCAGCTTCCCCAGCTCTGGGGTGAGGGGGACGTCGTGCTGGGGGGCACAGTCACCAGCCTGCACACCCACCGTCCTGGCCACACTCGGATGGATGTGGCACCTCCCAGAGACGCTGCGGTGGGAGCCAGGGGCTCCCCCAGCCAGGCAGAGGCAATGCCGAGGAGGCCTGTGAGCCGTGAGCCCCAAGCCCCAGAGAACAGGAAGGAGGAGGAGGAGGAGGAGGAGGACGAGGACAGACAGAGACAGCGCAGGTCTTCCTAAGCAGCAGCTGCCTCTGGGTTTGTGAAACCTCTCCATTTCCCACCCCTGGGGCAGAGGTTCCGAGGGAGGAGCAGGTCTGGGTCTCGCTTTCCGTCCTGCTTCCTAAGGGCCGTTCCCTGAAAACTTGTGAATGGAGGATTCCAGGCGCACTAGGTCATGTGACCACGGGCGAGTGCGGCTCTAGATACTGTATGTTGGCTGAGTTGAAGCCTTAAAGCCAGGAGTTGGAGTATTTGTTGTTCACTAGCCTGCAGCTTGACTGGGACCCTGAGCGCCAGGGGAGGAGTTAGAATCAGGCAGAGTTTGGTCGTAGGAGTTCGGCCAGCAAAGACGAGAGCATCTGCTCACGGGCTCGTTCCAGCGGACTGACAATCACATGCATGTCCTATTCACACCGAGGCTGCTGCCTCACGCCGTCAGCTGTGCCGTCCCCACCAAACTATCTTGCTGTAGATGGAAAGGCAAAGCCAGATGTGCCAGCCTCTGCAACCCAAGCATCGCCATGCCCAGAACAGAAGCAGATGCGAGAGGGGTGGGCACCCAGGGGCCCCACACGGGGCGCAGGAGCTGACCACATGCAGGGGCTGGGAAACAAGCAGAGGCCACAGGCAGCATGCTGGGCGGGGCGGGGCGGGGATGAAGATGAGCATGAACTCCCCCACCCTGTGAGGAGTCCTGTTCGAGGACCACGAGGTCCACCTGACCCTCCTCCTCAACTCGGGCTTCCCCAGTGGGCACCCCATCCCCCCGAGTACGAGCTGTGAGTCAGTGATCCAAGGGGGAGACCCTCTTGGGCAACACAGTCCGCTGCCTGGCCTCCCTCCCCTTCCCCAGGCCCCAGCTTGGGGACCCAGTGACAGTGCAGCCTGACCACCCCCCCAGGCCTGGCATGAGGGTCCCTCCCATCTGCAGTGCACACAGCCTAAGGACAGGTCCTAGCCACAGCCTTCGTCTCCAAGGGACCACAGGTGTGCCAAGAAGCCCCTCTCCCCTTAACCCAGGGACTGCCAACAGCCTGCCTTGGAGGCTTTGTAGCGGCGTGGTCTCTGCTGCTTCTAGTAGCTCGGGCCCCGCAGGCAAAGGAGCCCGGCCACGCCCCACCACCCCCCCCCTGACCCCCGACTGGCGCCAGCGGCCTCGCCCTGGCCATGAAAGCCTGCCTGTCCATGCACGGGGAGGGGGGGGGGCAGGGTTTCCGCCTCGCGCTGTCCATGAGCTGCGCCCCTTCTCAGGGGAGGACCACAGCCCCGCGGGTTCCTGCCGCCCCTGCGGCCCCCACCAGAGGTCGCCAGCCCCCCACCGGCTGGGCCAGGAGGCTGGTTTGCCCGGGGATCATGTGTTTCCCAGCGATGAAGGCGGCAGAGGAGGGGTTAGACCACTCGGTCGTTTAGGGGACACATTAACAGGGTGAGGGAAGCACCCCTAGTCTAAGAAGTCGGTCTCCTTACCAAAAGGATTTGCAAGAATATTGTGGCTCAGGACCTAAGGAACTTGCTACAGGGAAGTGAGGTCAGAGGTCAGCTCAATCCTGAAATATAAAGCCAGCACGCGGGTCACACCAGAGGCAGCATCCTCATCCTCGTCCTGGTCCTCACAGGGAGGGTGGAGGCTCCCAGGCCACCCCTCCGCCCCGCCAGAGACCGCCCCAGAGGGGAAGTAGGGGTGCGGGGCAGAGTGGCTTTGACTTTGGATGGTTATGGGTGGCGGGTGAGAGTGATGAATGGGTGGCTGTGCCCTCCGGGCCTCTCTGGGTGCTGGGGAGTTGGGGTGATGGCCCAAGCCCCGCGGGGTGCCGCTTAGACTCCTGCTAGACAAAGGACTCCAGGCCACAGGCTACCCGAATGCGTGGGGACACTGGGCTCAGGGTCAGCCTCTAGCAGGGTGGGGTGGACAGGAAAGACGCAGGGACCTGGGTGTGCGGTGGGGCCGCCGGGTCGGGGAAGAGCTCGGTTCTAAAAAGGAGAAGCTGTGCCAGTGCGGTCGCCCGGGCTCCCCGGAGCAGGCCAGATGAAAATGCCCGCGGGCGCTGGGCTGGGAGGATGCTGGGCTGGGAGGCGGGCGGCTGCCCAGTGGATGGGCGGGAAGAACCCCGGCTGCCCGGGTGATGGATGGGTTTTGTCATGAACTCTGCGTGGGAGTGAACCCCGGGTCTGCTCCAGGCCCTCCCCTGGCATCTCCCTCTTTTTCTTTTCTCTTTTCTGTGGGAGGTGGGGTGGGTGGAAGGAATGGGCTCAGCATCCTCCCCCCAGTGCCCCAAGGGGACTGTCTCCAGGGGAAACCAAGCCCGCACAAATATTGCCCGGACAGGAAAGAACCCTCACATGACCGTGGAGACGGTCAGAGCGGGTGCAGCTCACAGGGCGGCCTTCTCTCCGGGCCCCTGAAACAAGGGTCCAGGTGAGACATGAGCCCCCCCCCCCCCACACACACACACAGACGCAGGAAAGCTGAGCCCCAGGGGCTGCCTACCTCTGCTCCTCCTCCAGCTCCTCCTCGGTCATCAGCCTCTCGTACTGGCTGCCCCGCAGCTTCCCGGGGCTGTACTTGAAGAAGGCCTCTCCTCCTGCAGGGGACAGAGGGTGAGTGCTGGAGGCCCCCCCTTCAAAAACGGGCAGAGGCCCCTGCACACAGTGCCAGCCGGGTGCAGCCTAGCCCCAGGAGCACCCGGCTCACCTTCACCCACACCCTCCACGACCACCCACAGCCACTTAGGAGCTGGAAACGGGGCATCTCGACAAAAACCAAACAGCCAGAGAGAAGGCAGCCCCCCTTCTCAAATAATATGGCCCCTCCCAGGACCAGGCTGAGCTGCCCACAGGGCTCACCAAGCCTGCTGTCTGTGAGGCCCCTCCCCATTACTGCAGTGCTAATCACAGGCAGCGGAGGGAGCTCATCTCTGGGAAGCAGGCTGAGCTAAGGCGCTGGGCTTCCTGCTCTCCTCGACCCCAGGTCCGGCACAGGGACCTCCCGCCAAGGCCCCACACCCAGGGGTGTCACAGCTGCCTTCAGAAGAATGAAAGGGCCCTGGCTGGGTTGGCCCAGTGGATCCTGAGGACTGAAGGGTCCTGGGTTTAATTCCCAGTCAGGGCACATGCCCAGGTTTCAGGAAGCAGCCAATCAACGCTTCTCTCTCATCATTGATCTCTCTCTCTCTCTCCCCCTTCCTCCCTCTGTGAAATCAATAAAAATATGTGTGTACTAGAGGCCCAGTGCATGGATTCGTGACCGGTGGGCTCCCTCAGCCTGGCCTGCAGGGACAGGCCAGAACCACAGCCGCCAAGTCACTGCTCAGCAGCTCCTGTGTTGAGCTTCTGCCCCCTGGTGGTCAGTGTGTGTCATAGCTACCAGTAGGCGTGTCTGCCCCCTGGTAGTCAGTCATTCTGCATCACAGCTACTGGTTGGACAGTCAGATGGTCACTTAGGCTTTTATACATATACTAGTAGCCCTGTGCATGAATCTGTGCACCAGTAGCTCACTGCCGCCCTCCTTAACTCCACGTCCCCCCTCATAGCGTGCTGCCCTGCCCCCTCCTGTAGCTCTCCCCTGCCTGCTTGTAGCGCGACTATTTGCTTATTACATCTTTATTATATAGGATATGTATGTATATGTGTGTATGTGTATATATATGCATGTGTATATGTACACACACAAAAAGATAGAACAAAAGGGCAGCTCTCCAGGCCTGAGGGGGGGACCCCGTGACGTGGAGTAATGGCAGGTGCTGGACACTCAGATGCGGCACAGGCCGAGGGCTGCAGGGCCGAGGAGGGGGCATGTCCAGGAGGAGGGAGCCCTGTTGGAGAGCAGCATCCTCATGGGGGGGGGGGGTGCTTCGGCCCTCAGGCCTGTGCATGACGGCCTCTGGGGACAGGGCTGAAGGGCTGGTCTTATCTAACTCCCAGGAGTGAGTACAGACCCGAGGGGGGAACTGCCAGCAAACGCCTCCCACACGCGTCTTCTTCTCAGTTCTGCTCTGGCCAGCTCACCTCTCTCCCCAAGGTCGGGAATCTCAGACACCTCCACACCCCGCAGGCCACCCTGACCCCCTGCCACGTGGTCACACACGCGGATGTGGGCCTGAGGGGAGGAAAGGCTCAGCTCTCAGGTTCTCTCTGGGCCAAACCAGGAAGGGTTCTGGGTGCAACCTCAGAACCCAGTCCCGATGCTGTGGGGTCGGCCTACCTCTCACCAGCATCCCTCCCCCCACTGCCCAGGGCTGAGCTTCTCCTTAGGGAGCAGTTACTGTTCTGCTGCGGCCAGGACAGTGAGTAAAGCACAGCGAACAACGGTAAGTAACTCACTGTCGAGTTTATAACTGGTCATGAGCGCTCAGCAGAAAGACAGCAGAGCGGGAGGGGCAGGCTGCTGGGTGTCCACCTGGAGGGGGCAGGGAGGCTCTATAGAGTCTGCAAAGCAAGGAGGCCGAGATGGGGGCCGGGGCCTGGCCCTCCCTCCAGATGAGAGTCAGGGGACTCCCTCCCTTCTCAGTGGAGGCCCCACTCCCATGGCCGGTCCTTCCCTCCCTCCGGCTGAACTCGTAAAGGACCAGAAAGCTCACAGCGCAGGGTCTGGGCGCAGGGGTCTGGGGTTCTGGGAACTCTGCTGTGTAATTTGGGGCCCCTGTTTGAGGGGCCTGAGTCTGTGGGCACCAAGAAAGCCCAAGCCTGCCACGGGCAGAACCCTAATGAGCTGCAGACTCCGAGCGAGCTGGCCACCATGCTCGCCTCTGAGCCTCAGAGAAAGGCAACAAAGAAGCCATTAACCTCCAGGCGAGGCCTCTACGCAGCTGTTCAGAGAATAAAGTGCTGCAGCCGGCGCTGCTCCAGGCTTCAGCTTATGGGCAGGTCTGATTAGGGCTGTTTTCCAGGCCAGAGAGACTCTGTAAAGGTTTTCATGTGATCACATGCATGTGCCATGCATGTACCAAACTTCCAATGTTGCTGGATCAGGAGGGCTCCGTGCGACTGCCCCCCCAGGAGGGGGCCATCCCTTTGCAGTCTCTCATGTGAACCCTCTGAGTGCTTAGGGACACGGGTCACTTAGCCTGCGGACTGAGCTGCTCACGGCCGCCCAGCAGCCCATCACCTCTCCTCCCTCCTGTCAGAGCTGCCAGGAGGCGGCCTGGGATGGGGTGTCCAGGGCAGTGGTCAGACAAGGAGGGAGGGCACTTGTCCTGGCTGAGGGACCTCAGTTTTGCTTCTGTATCCCCAAGTCACCCACTCACGTGTCAGGGTCAGACCCTGGGGCCGCGGTTCCTGCAGACAGTCTGCTCAGAGGGAGAGACGCTCAAGGGGCTGATGTCCACGTCTCCTTCCGCCCCCACCCCCGCCCCAGCACCCTGCCCTTCCTCCTCCCCAGGCTGTGTGGACAGATGCAGACAGCCCAGCCCTGCTGGCCTCCAGGGGGCAGCTTCGCCCCCAGCCCAGCCCAGCCCAGCCCAGCCCTGCCGTGCCCTGCCCTGCCATGCCCTGCCCTGCCGTGCCCAGCTGGCCCAGGGCAGCCCTGGTTACTGCATTCCTGCAACCTCCTTCTGCGGCTCCGGCCAGCAGTCGACTTAAAGTCACAGCAACAGCCTCGCTTTTTAGAAATTACGAAATAGCCCTAGCCTCTCGGGCTCGGTGGCTAGAGCGTCGGCCTGCAGACGGAAGGATCCCAGATTCGGCTGCGGTCACGGGCACGTGCCTCGGCCGCAGGCTCCATCTGGTTGGGGGCGCGTATGGGAGGCCACCAAGCGAGGTCCCTGTCACATGGATGTTTCTGTCTGTCTCTACCTCTCCCTGCCGCTCTCTCTGGAAATCAGTGGGAAAATGTCCTCTGTGAGGATTAACAGCAACACAGCGCCTTCCGCTAGGTCTGTTTCCTCGGTGTCCTGGTCACTCCCTTCCTCTCCTGGCACCTGGACCCCGATGCCAGCAGGTCTGGCCTGTTAGCTAGAGCCGCTCGGGTCGGCAGGTGCGAGGCAGCAGCCGGAGTGGTGTGGCCTCTATGGATCCGGGCAGAAGTGCTCGGAGAACCATGACCCCAGGCGGTGAGGGCGGCTGAGGGCACGAGGTCAGGGGCTCCGTGTATCAGGGGCCGGGCCCCTGTGTTTGGAGACAGCTCACAATTTACAGATGGAAAGGAGGGGGGCAGGGAGGTGGACTTCCTTGGAGCCCGACAGGACTCCATGTCTCAGCCCCTCTCCCTCAGCCTCTCCCCCCACCCACTCCCCTCAGACGGCCACTCCGGTCCTCAGCTAGGATCCCAAGAGCCCACAGCGCAGCAGGCGTTCATGGCCAGACGGAGAGCTGGACGGAGAGCCGGCCTCGGTGCCAGGTCCCACTCACCATCGTCTTCCTCAGGCTCTGCCGGAGGCGGTTCCTCGTCGCTGTCCTGCTCTTGCTCCTCTTCCTGCAAGACAAGGGGGGGGCGTCAGTGCCGAGGGGGCTCAGGGCTGTTGACTCTGACACTGCCGCTGGGCGCCTGACCTTGGTGAAGCCAACCTGGCCCCGGGCGCACTTGCAGGAGCGATGCCCCGCAGCTGCATGGGCGGTGGTGGGCAGCACCAGGCAGAGGGAGGGACGGCCAAGGGCCAGCCTGACCGCACACACTCCGCGCCTGTCCTGTGAGCGGGTCCGGGACGACCGCTTGGGGGCCACGGTCAGCAGCAGGTGGAAATGGTGTGATGGCAGCACAACTGGCCAAGATGATGGGGGACTCTGGGCCGAGGGACCGTGTTTTTTGTTTTTTGTTTTTTTTAAAATATATTTTATTAATTTTTTACAGAGAGGAAGGGAGAGGGATAGAGAGTGAGAAACATCGATCAGCTGCCTCCTGCACACCTTCCACTGGGGATGTGCCCACAACCAAGATACATGCCTTTGACCAGAATCAAACCTGGGACCCTTCAGTCCGCAGGCCGATGCCTTATCCACTGAGCCAAACCGGTCAGGGCGGGACCGTGTTTTGACCTTGCTCCTGCCCCTTTTAGGTGGGTGCTGCCAACGCGTCTGAATGCCGTTTTGATAAGGGTCTGGGGACTCGCACCCTCACGACAGTGAGAACAGAAGGCTCCGGAGGAAAGCCGCTGGCTTATCGGGGGCCGGGCCGGGCCCCCCAGGCATTCATGGCCACAGGCTCTGTCCAGCTCTGTGTCCCCCAACGTCGTTTCTACCCCCAACCAGTGCAGCGCCTGGTTTCCCCGAAATTGGAGCTCTGCCTCTGGCCCGCTGTCCCCACGCCGACACGCTTAGATGGCGGGTGGCTGGAAGGGACGTCCTAGGATGGCCGTGTGGAAGGAGTGGCTCAGCTGGCAGGAGTGCTGAGGGCAGGGGAAGTGCCCTCGCTGCAGCTGTGGGGGTGCAGGGGTGGCCCCAGGCCCTGACTCAGAGGCGAGTGGACACGCGGAAGCGCCTGCAGGTTGGAGACGCGGAGGCAGCACGGGAGCGCGAGGTCCGGAGGGGGGACGGGGCGTGTCGGGAGGGCCTGTCTCCGGCTTCGGTGAGGGCACCGCCTCCTGGGCTCCACACTTGCAGTTCCCTCCGCCTCTTCCATGCCTCCCACCCGCGGTCATGGTCAGTGCACCACTCGCCACCCTCTGGGGCGGTCCTTTATCGCCACCACCCAAATCAAACACCATCGAGGGCGGGCCTCCTCAGCGCTGGCCCAGAGCTCGCTCGGTACCTGGTAACCACGGGACCGAGAACCTGTGCTCCGGTCCCACCGACTCAGAGGAGCCGCCCACAGGGGCTCCTGGCCCGAAAGGGGGGTGGTAGGTGGGCAATAGGGCCAATGTGGGGGGACCCCAGGGAGGAGAGAGGCGACCCCTTGGGGATGCTCTGGGCATCAGGGCCCATCAGTGAGTCAAGCTCGCCCCCACGCACACCACACCCCCCCCCGTAACCCCGCCCCGCCCCGGGTCCCCACCCCCCCCCTTTCCCTCTGTGGCAAAGGCTGCCGACTGCCCGATCAGCGTGCACCTTCCCACCCTCCTTTCTAACTGAACTTCAGTTTAGCTGGGGCGTCCGATCAGCGAGTCTCTCGTCATTCATATTCCTCTCTCCCTCTCTGAAATCAATAAAAATATTTGAATAGGTGCAGCCAAGTCCCAGTGTGATTTTAAACTTTAATAACTTCAGAAGCATAAATGCTACACACATACCAAAAAATGACATTTGAGAGGTTAGTTATTGACATTTTAAATGTATTGGCATTTCTTATTCACTGTCATAGGAGGCCACCCCTCAGTGCTGCACGCGGCTTCAGCTGGATCTCAGACTCAGAAAGCAAACTCAGGCTGATGGTCGGCGAATGCGGGGACTGCCCTTCCATTTCAGCCGCACACGGTCTGACGCACGTGTGACCGAGTGGACATGGGGACCTCCAGGGAGGCGGCCCAGCTCTCCGAGGTGCTGCGGGAGAGCCCTCCTCCCCCTGCCCACCCGGCCAGATGCCGTCCGCACCAAGACTTAAAATGAAAAGCTTAGCATCCAAATGTCAGCAAGCCATGTGCAAAAGACATTCAATAAGTAAATACTCAACTGATGTGTTTTGTAGGTTTGTAGCATTTACACTTCTTAAGCGATGAGAAATTTAAAACTGCACTTAGACCTTGAGGGCGCCCCTCTAGCCCAGAATCAGATGAACGACAAACGGCGTAGTTAGTGGGAGAGGCCATAGTGCCTTGGGAAACTGCTGGTGAGGTTCCGTGGCCTCAGACACACAGATTAAAACCAGCGTCCGCGTGCGACACCATGAGCCTCAGGAGACGGTAAACTGGCCGCTTACTGCTTCCTCTCTGCACGGAAGCCTCCTTCTTTCAGAAAAGGCCCTTTCAAGTCCTCAGTCTCCTGGGAACTGTCCCCACCCCCTCCACACACCAGCATGTGGATGTGCCCCAGGGTCCACCTTCCCCTTGGGGACAAGGGGTCCCCAGCAGAGGCCATTCCACCCCAGCCGTCCCTGCCTGTGAGCCACTCAACTCCCAAGTTTCTGCCCCCAACAGCCAGAGTGCTGCCCACTGCACCACCCACTCACACAGCACTCTGCACGCCCAGGGCAGCTCCAGTTCTTCAGAGTGGGAATGGGGTGGGGTGGTGCCGTGTCAGATGCCAGCAGTGAACTGCTAGGCACCTCCTGCTCCAGGAAGGCACAAGGTTTAGTTGGTTACTTAGCGGGGTTTTAGAAAACATGGTGATGGAGAGGATCCCATGTTTGTCTATGGTGTGGCTCAGTGGATAGAGCGTCGGCCTGCGGACCAAAGGGTCCCAGGTTCGATTCCAGTCCAGGGCATGTACCTGGGTTGCAGGCTCCTCCCTGGCTGAGCTCTGATTGGACCACACCCCCTCCCCCTGATTAATTTGGGGTGAATTTAGAGGAGCATCTCCACTGGGCAGGAGGGGGGGTGGGGGGAGGGGGGAAGTGGGGCAAGTGAACTCACTTGTGTGGAAACACTTGTCCCTCCCGCCCCCAGAGCAGCAAGGACAGGGGTCACAGGATGCTCTCAGGGGCCTGCTGCACTGCCCAGCAGCCTGGGAGGGTCCAGGAGCCCCCACCACCCTGGAGGCTTCCCAGACCTGCAGGGAGAGCAGAGGGCAGGCTGGCTCCCGGCTCCACGCAGGCTGCAGCCTGACTGCCCCCTCCCTCCCGCTGGGTCCCTCAGGCCACCAGGCTGCTTGTCTGGAGTAGAGGGAGCCTTGCCTGGCTGGGGAGGAGGGGGAGAACCGGGGTGGGGGGGCGGGGTGCAGAGAAAGCAGGGCTGGCGCCAGCTCGGGGCTGCTGGGAGGGCAGGCGGCAGAAGCTGTGGCTGTGTCGCTGCACACAGACCAACACGTGAGCTCAGCCACCGCAGGTCCCAACGCTGCTCCAGGCGAGGACGGGCAGCTCTGCACCCACACCTGCCGCTGGAAGGCACTCGGTGACAAGGGACTTAGGTCTTCTCGTCCTACACTGGCCCCGCTCAGCTGTCAGCTATTCTCTGAGTCCAGCATCCTTGACCCTTCACTTGGCCCAGGAGGCTGATTCAGGGCTGAGGCTTCCTTTCCCTCCGACTCTCCCTCTCCCCTGCCTGTGAGCGCCTCTGGGATTCGCTCCTGTGGCGTCACTCAGTCCGTTATTTGGCACCGGGTCCCCAACCCCGCTCCTCCAGTTCACCTGCCAACCTTTTGCTGCTTTTCCTGTTTGAAACCCCGGAAAGGCAGCTGCCATGTCCAATTCCAACAGAGCATCCGACTTCACACTGAAGGGCTGCAGGTCCAGTTCCAGTCAGGGGCACACACCTGGGCTGCAGGCTTGATCCCCGGCCCAGGTCAGGGCATGTGCAGGAGGCAACCAACCAGTGTGTCTCTCTCACATGGATGTTTCTCTCCCTCCCTCTCTCCCTCCCTCTCTGCTTAAAATAAATTTATAGAATTTTTTAAAGGAGGAAGGGCAGGAATAGGGGTCAAGACTCCTCCGCCAGCAGCTCTGCCTCTGCTTGGGCACTGGCTCCCTCTAAGCTCGAAGAGGAGCTTTAAAAAACATTAGAAAACCACTGAGCTGATGGCCTTGACCCACAGCTCTGGTGCATGAAACCTGCGGGGAACTGCCCGCCGCCATCTGAGGTCCAGGCCGGAGCACGCCGCCTTACAGAGCAGCTGCCTCGGGGGCATCACAGCCCAGGGCGTCCCAGGAGGAGGGACCACCTTTGACAGGAGCCCCTGTGTTTTTTTGTTGTGTACACGCCTAGTTGGTCAGGCAGTAGTTACTGGTGCCACTGGGTGCCAGGCCTGGGGGAGCTGGGTATGGCCGTGCACAGGGCAGGCAAGGACCCCGGGTTTCGGGAGCGGAGGTCGCCGAGCAGACAGCGCTCACTGCGGAGAAGGGGCGCACACGGCAACCCCAGGTCCTGAGTGGCGCAAGCCTGGGGGTCTGAGTGCTGGAAGGCAGCTGGGCGGGAGGCAGAACCTGGGGTCCCGCCAGCTCAGCGGGTGGTACCCGGTTAGAATTTACTCTGCAGGCAATGGAAGCCACTGGGGGGCTCTAACCGGAGGATATGCGATTCGGTTCCTATGGGACAAGGATCTCGCAGGCTGCTGGGTGTGGCGTGGGCAGGGAAGGACTGGGGGAGAACCAGGCCACAGGTTCTGGAACAGCCCAGTGAGTTGTGGAACCAAATGTGCCGGCGCCTGGATCTTGAACTTCCAGAGTCCAAAACCGTGAGGGGAATGTCTGTTGTTCCAGCAGCCGGATCCCAAGGTGACGTGAGCAGCTGCCAAGTCCTTGCCCGCCCGCCCTCTCTGGTCCCTCTTTTGCTAAGAGAACAGAAGGGGGCCTCGCTGACATCACCAAGGTCAGGACCACTGGTGAGGGAGGCCATTCACCCGCACCTCCATGGTGCTGTAGCAGGGGCACCTGTGGCAACAAGGCTGGGGACGGGCGGCACCGAGGGACGCAGCTGCGGGGTGACTTCAGAAGGGCAAGCCGGCCAGCAGGCATGGCAAGCCCCAGGGGTGCAGGCAGCCCAGCCCTGTCCGGGGACACTCCCCACTCGGCTCCTTTTTCCAACACCGTGTTTGAAAAGTTCCAAACCTCCAGAAAAGCTGGAAGAATAACACAGTGACCATCACATCGTTCGCCCAGAATCGCCTACTGTCCGCATGTCAGCATCTGGCGCGCTCTCCCCCCGCACGCCCACACTTGTGTGTGACTGTGTGAATCACGACTTGTCAGGCCCAAATGTGTCAGAACCCGTCTCCCCAAGAACAAGGACATTTGTCGACAGAGCCGCAGCGCCAGCATCACACTCAAGAAACAGCCCTGAGTAGAATGAGCTCACAAACCATTCGTTTGAAAAACGTCTGATTACCTCCCAATGCCCTTCATCGCTCCCCACCCCCACCCCGATCCAGAGTCCAGTGGGAGAGCGGGCATTGCACTGGTCTGCATGGTCTCTCTTGTGTCTCCCTCAAAACATTTGTTTTAAACACTGATTTACAGGGAGAGGGAGAGGGAGAGAAGCATCAATCGGCTGCCTCCTTCAGGGGCCCGGATGGGGAATCGAACCCACAGCCCCTCAGCGCTCGGACGACACTTCAGCTGAGCCGCCCCAGCCAGGGTCTCTGGCGTCTGGTTTAATCCAAAGGGTCTCCCTGTCTGTTTTGTTTGATGGCAGGACGCGGACCAGCTGCCTCATAGGAAGTCCCTCCTCAGTCTGAGTGGACCCAGGACGCGAGGCCACGGTGCCTGGGCTCTGGCCTCAACGCAGGGACTGAGCTCTAGCACTGTCTGAATGACACTTGACCCTTCACCCTTGACCTCTGTTGGGGAGGCCTACGACCGGAACCCACACCTCATGAGGTGAGAAGCCCGGCAATCCTAACATCCCGGCCTCACATCAGCCCCCAAAGCCCCGTTTCTGGCCTTAAAAGGGACCCGCTCTGGCTCTGGAGTTGTTCGCGGTAATCCTCGGTGAGGGTGGGTGGCTGTGGTGCTCCCCCAGCACTGAGCCTGAGAAATGAGAAGCAAGGGTCTGAGCGTTTGACTCTGCCTGTGCCCTGCGCTGGCCTCACTGGCCCCCCTTCCTCCGTCCATGGCAGTGTCCCAGCCCACAGAGCAGGACACTTCCCAGCGGGGCCCCCCCCCCAGTCAGAAGGCTGCTGCTGAGCTCCAGATCCTTCCCAATAATGAGCTTTGTCAGGGGAGGAGCAGCTGCCCCGCCTCCTGGCCAGCAGGGCAGGGAGCCCGAGGGGATTAGCAGGGACGTGGTTAATGGAAAAGCAGGGGGAGGGGAGAGGCGAGTTAAGTGCTGCTCTGGGGCAGGGACTTCCCGCTGGTCCCCACCCCTCTCCCTGCTGCCCTTCACTTAGTGAGAGGCCAGAGGCCAGGAGGCCTCACCTGCTTCCCCAGACAGACCTGGGTTATTTTCCCAGGGTCCTTCCCATCAGCACCGAAGGCTCAGGCAGTGGGGTAACCAGAGGAGGAGTGGGGCCTGGAGTCCCTTTCCAGACAATTTCTGAGCAGCTCCTTCCAAGGAGACCCCACACTGAGGGCAGGGGCGTTGGGGGACAGTGGCTAGCTGTGTGCCCCTAGCACTTGGCCCCAGGCCCTTACAGCAATGACTCCATGTTTGCCAGTTAGCGTTAAGGGGGGCTGGACACCCCAGAAAGGGCTGGGGACCTGAACCCTGAAAGAAGAGCAAGACCTCTGAGAGGACACTGCTTCACACTAATTCTGGGTCGGTGGAATAGCTCAGGACAGGGGTCAGGGAGGCTGGGCGTCAGGGAGGCTACACCAGGACATAAGGGCCCTGTCCGGAGCCACCGCATCCGGGCCTGCCTTCTCCCAAAGCGCAGGGTGGCTGGGCTGCCTCGGGAACAGTGGAAACCCACGCGTCAGGCACCATCTGCAGAGGCCGGGGCCCTGAGGGCTGTCGCCCGGAGGACCCACATAGGCTGGGCACCGCTAATGGGCATCTTCACCCTCAGTCCAGAGCTGCCACTGGGCGAGAAGGGCAACGGCGTAGAGGGCAGGAGGAGGCTGGTGGGGAGCAAGGGCAGCCTGAGGCTGGCGCTCACCTCTCCACTCCCCGGGACCTGGGTGCAGGCAGACACCCCAAACTCGGGGCAAACCCCAGCTGCCCGCCTTGGGAGGCCTGTTCCCTGCAGAGCACAAGCTTGCATCACACCGGAAGCCTGTCCATCCGGACGCACAGCAGCCTCCGCAGAACCCACTCTAGTGACCCTGAGCCACTCCCTGAGGCTCAAGCAAAGCACAGCTCGGAGAAGGCGGGTCCTAAGGGCAGCCTCTTCCCCCACCCCCCACCCCAGGTTGTCTCGGGGTAAACCACTGTGTCCCCAGAACGTCGGAGCGGGCACAGGCTCACAGCGCACAGTGTCGGACCTCCGGGCCATCTTCCCGTCCAAGAACGCGAGCTGGACTGAGACCGGGCATCTGATCAGACCCGGCCCTGGCGGCAGCCTGCGGTGCCCAAGGGGCTGGGAGCCTGGGAGGTGCCCGGGACGGGACGCAGGTTTCCCATCTGAAGAGGAGCTTGGGGAAGGGTATGGTGCTGGGGGTGAGGGCAGGCGAGGCACCAGGCGCCCCTCCGGATGCCCGAGCCCGGCCGGGGGCGCAGGCTGGGCCCAGCTGACAGGCAGGCGGGCGGCCTTGGGCAGCGCGGGAGGGCGGTGGGCGCCCCGCGGGCTGCAGCATCTCGCACGGGCGGCGCGTCTGCTCCCGGGGGCGCCGAGCCCAGGCGCAGGTGCCGTGCAGACGGCGGCGATGCGACCGCGACGGTCCCGGCCGCTCGGTCCCACCCCCTGCGACGTGACATCGCCCGCGCTGGCGTACGGAACGCGCTGGCCGAGGAGGAAGGGCGCCGTTGCTTTCTTCCTCTTTAAGGGTCACGTTCCTTCATAAGCGACAACCCTCGTGCCCCTTGGAACAAACCACTCGCACGTGGATTTGGGACCCGCGGGCGGGAGGGGCCGGGGTGGGGCGTGCGTCCCGGGAGCGGAGCCGAGGCGGAGCGGCGACCGTGCGGGGAGCGGGGCTGGGGGCGCGGGACGCGGCCCGACAACAACACAACCCCGACGGCTCGTCCCCGGGGTCGCTTTCGGGGGAGGCGGTGGGTTGGCCGGGCGAGCGCCCTTCCTGCCGGCCGCGGGCTCCATCCTGCGGGGACCCCCATCCCGAGGCCGGGGGCGCGGGTCCTGGCTCCGCGTGGGCCGCAGGGGCCGCGGCGCCGGGAAGGGGACGGACCGGATGGGGCGGGGCGCGCGGGGCCGGGGCCGGGCCGTACCTGCTTCTCGGCGGCCGGTTCCTCCGCCCGCTCCTCCCGGGGCGCGGCCGCGTTCTCCGTGGCGGCGGGGCCGGGCGGCGCGGAGGGTGCCGTGGCCGCGGTCCGGGGCGCGGGCTCCGAGCTCGCGGCCGGTCGGCGCCGCAGCAGCAGCCAGGCCAGCAGCAGCGCCAGCGCCGTGGCCAGTGCGGGCAGCGCGGCCAGCAGCTCCGCCAGCGCCTCCATCGCCCGGCCGCCCGAGTGCGCGCCCGCGGGGACCCCGGGGAGGCTTCCCGCGCCCCGCCCCGGGGCGGAGCCCCGCCTCGGACCCGCCCGACACCCCGCCCCCTGGGGTGACACACCCCGGGGACCAGAGCCCAGACCCGTCGGGAAGCGCATCTGAGGCCGGAGGAGGGACGAGATCTCGAGCCTCTTTGCCTCGCGGGCCTGACGCTCTGAGACCGATTAGATCACGGTCATGGTCATGGGTGGCATGGTGTTGGCCCTGCCCAGAGGGCCATCTTAGAGGCTTTGGAAATGTCGGTGCTAGTTGGGGCCAAGGAAAGCCAGGAAGCTCATGGACATCGGCCCCGGACTTCCTGTAGGACGGGGAAACCACAGCCAACCCCGCTCAGTGCGGCCGCTCCACGGCTTGGGGTGGACTCGGTTTCCTGGTTCGTCTCTGCACAGTCCTGGTGCCTGGGTGGATGAGGGAGAGGAGGCCCACTGGCCGGTTTCTCCGCGGTGTGCTTGCTGTGAATATGTTGTTACCAAAACATTATTTCTGTTCCCTCCCAACTCCCTGCAGGCGTTATTGTCAATAAACAGCGCTGCTGGCGAAGGCTGCCAGGGTCCGGGGCAAACACACAGCCCAATGGTGCAAACACCAAGGTCCCAGCTCTTGCTGAGGAAGCACTTCATGTGTTGGAAAACTGGAGCCGACATCTGACCTCAGCCAGGAGGCTAGACGGCTGCTTCCTCTGAACAGGAGGCGTGACAAACAGGATTCCTAGGGTTCCTTGGGCTGCAGCGTGAGCTTAGCCCTGCTGCACCCCTGACACTGAGGGCCGGAGCCGGCGAGTGTGAGAAACAGACTCCACGCGGAACCATGGGCAGCGGAGGGAGCCCACGTGACGCCTTACCTGTGGAACGGCCACACACAGCTCAGGGCATCACAGCTGCCCACACGCCTGCTCCCAGGCAGCACTCTCACAGCAAGGGCGCTCAGCTCGTTCCACCCCACGCTCCTGCCAACGGCCCAACGCCCGCCAGCTCGGAACCGCCGGCGAGACTGCGAAGCGCTATGCCAGCTACTCGCTTGCTGACTCTTACATGCCTTTAACCAATTTACAGAGAAGCCACTGCTAGGTGAAGCATCAGCTAGAATGGTAGTCATGTTCTTTCTCTTTTTAAAAATATATTTTATTGATTTTTTTACGGAGAGGAAGGGAGAGGGATAGAGAGTTAGAAACATCGATGAGAGAGAAACATCAGATCAGCTGCTTCCTGCACACCTCCCTTATTAGGGATGTGCCCATAACCAAGGTACATGCCCTTGACCGGAATCGAACCTGGGACTTTCAGTCCGAAGGCCAACGCTCTACCCACTGAGCCACACCAGTGAGGGCGATAGTCACGTTCTCTACGACGATCTCATATACTTGCGAGCAGTGAGGACTTCCGGGCATGGCTCTACTGACCAGCTGCCATGGGGCACCAAGCACACAGCAACCCATGCGCTGGGCCAGACGAGCACTCAGCACTAGGACAGCACCGGGCACTCACACAGGTGCTGCGTGCTTGAATGTTTAATAAATGGGCAAAGTGAGAACAATGTTCCCGCTTTTGGAGGCGCTCAGAGGCGTCGCCCTAAACATTGCAGTGCTCAGGCCCCTGAGTGCAGCCCTGGATTCTTCCAGCCGGTGGTGCCTCTTAGTCCCAAATTCCGTGGCCCTCTTGATGTCTTGGGTCCCCAACTCTTTTTTAAAAAAATCCTCACCCAAGGATATTTTTTCCATTGATTTTTAGGGAGTGGAAGAGAGAGGGAAAGACAGAGAAATATTGATATGAAACACATCAATTGGTTGCCTCCTGTATGAGCCCAACCAGGGCCCCAGCTGGGGAGGAGCTTGCAACAAAGGTACATGCTTTGACTATAATTGAACCCGGAACCCTTCAGTCCATAGGCCGATGCACTGTCTTCTCAGCCAAAATAGGTAGGGCAGGGTCCCCAACTCCGAACATACCCCGCTGCTCCTCTCCATCAGTCATTTAGTCCAAGATTCTCTCTCTCACGAGCCAGCTTGGTTTATTTTAAATACTAGAGGCCCAGTGCATGAAATTCATGCACGGGGGTGAGGGGAGTCCCCTCAGCCCAGCCTGCACCCTCTTCAATCCAGGACCCCTCTCACAATCTGAGTCCACTGGCTCCTAGCTGCTCACCTGTCTTCCTGCCTGCTCGCCCCTAATTGCCCCCCCTGCTGGCCTGGTCACCCCCAACTGTCCCCCCCTGCTGGCCTAGTTACCCCCAACTGCCCC
>PVJC01012547.1:0-20702 GCA_004026665.1 Murina feae
AAGGTTTTACGTCTAGTATAAGCAGTTTTGCCCTTTTATCTGTCAGCACAATAGAGAACATGGGCACCTAGTTGTTGTAAATTATCCATCTATTCCATGCACTGTATTTTTAAGTAAAGGGAATGAGAGTAGCTACACACTCTTTATGTGTATTTTTGAAAATTTAGGACACACAGAAAAATGTCCAGAACTTTAATTCTGGCAAGTATTGTGAAACTAGATTCCCTGAAAACCATTCTGATACAAAATACTTACAAATTCTAGGTCAAATATCACATTTTCTGAAGTGTACACCTGAGCTCAAACGACAATAAAGGGCCAGAAAAAAGGAGTTAAAAACCAACGAATAACATCACTGATGCTACATCTGGATTCATCTTGGAAATCAAGAAGCTAGAGTTGTATTAGGCATTAGAAAAAGAGATACATCTGGACTCCTTTAATTTGATGAGTTAGAACAGATTCTAGAATGAATATAAATTATCCTAAGGACTCTATATCAGTGAAAAATTGTTTGGAAAATTACACATACCAATGAAAAAATACAAGGAATCTCATCTGTTTTAGCCATTGATCTGAGTGGAGATTAAATGTTTTCTTTGTAATATCAAACCTAACTTCATATAGTTTTGCTATTTGAATTTTTGAGAAAACACATAACTTTTTGTGTATATATGCATATGTAAAATGTTTGTTTGCCTTACATTTATTTTAACTGAAAAACTATAAATTCTTAATGTTAATTTAAGATTAATGAGTATGGAAATGGTCTTTTTATCCACTGCTATATCTCTAGTGACAAAACCTTCAAATTTAATCAATTGTAGGATAAGAAGTGGTAAATAAAAGGATAAAAAGTCCAGGTAAGGGAGAAACCAAGATGGCGGAATAAGTAAACGTCTGGAATTGCTGCCTCGCACCACCATTTCAAACCCACAAAGAAAAGAAAAAACAAATACCACCCAGACCCACAGGAAGGCTGGCTGACTGGAAATTCTACAACTAGAAAGAGACTGAGACTCAGAGGAGGTGCAGAAGCAAAGTGCAGAGGTATAGAGGTGCGCACGGAAAGGGCTGGCAACTGAGGGTGTAGTTGTATTTTTCAATCCGGAAGGAGTCACAAGCTCCTGATGGCTCTTAACTCCAGTTCTGGGTGAGTTTCTGGGAACCCAGACTTATACGGGGAGAAGCTGGACTGTCTGGCACCGGGAGGAACTCCAGAGTGGCTTTCTCTCGGTGGTGCCAAGGGACACTGAGACCCAGTGCCTCTTAGGGCATGGCTGAGAATCAGCCATAGCTGTTTGCTTTACCCTGTTTATTTCCCGAGACCTTGCCCCACCCAAGCTGCATGCAGAGGCTTTTGCATATAAAAGGCTGGGTAGCCTCAGGCAGAAGCTAAAATAGCATCTCCTTAGAGATCCAAGAGCCAGTGTACCCAGTGGTCAGAGCAGGACCACCCAGATTACAACTCCTCAGATCCAAAAGGGACACACTCATGGGACAGACTCAGTGAGCACCAAAGCCCCACTGAAGCAAGTCTTGCCTCATTAGGGTGTCTCCAGCACAGATGTTCTCCCACAGCTGATTCTCACAGCCAAGTGGCCTGGAGGTCAATTCCTCTCAGTGATACCAACAACAATCAAGGCTTAGCTACAATAAGACTATGCACAAAGCCAAAAAGCAGTGCACCAAGAGTGTCAACTTCAGGTAATTGGGGAGGCTGAGCCACTGGGCCCTACAGGACACCTAGCACAGAAAGCCACTCTATCAATGCAGGGAAACAGCCAAAATGCAGAGACAAAGAAACAGGTCATAAATGACAGAAATGGAGGAAAGCAAATGACTGGATATAGAGTTCAAAACCATGGTTATAAAGTTTTTCAAGAATTTTCTAGAGACCACTGATAAATTTAATGAGACCCTCAAGGATATGAAAAAGGACCAGTTAGAAACTAAACATACACTGACTGAAATAAAGAATAATATACAGAGATCCAACAGCAAACTAGAGGATCACAAGAATCAAGTCAAAGATTTGAAATACAAAGAAGCAAAAAACACCCAACCGGGAAAGCAAAAAGCAAAAAGAATCCAAAAATATGCAGATAGTGTAAGGAGCCTCTGGGACAACTTTAAGCGTACCAACATCTGAATTATAGGGATGCCAGAAGAAGAGAGAGAACAAGATATTGAAAACCTATTTGAAGAAACAATGACAGAAAACTTCCCTTACAAGTCTGGGAAGCACAGAGAACCCCAAACAAAAGGAAACCAAGGAGGACCACACCAAGACACATCATAATTAAAATGTCAAGGGCAAAAGACAAAGAGAGAATCTTAAAAGCAGCAAGAGAAAAGCAGTCAGTTACCCACAAGGGGGCACCCATAAGACAGTCAGCTGATTTCTCAACAGAAACTTTGCAGGCTATAAGGGAGTGGCAAGAAATATTGAAAGTGGTGAATAGCAAGAACCTACAACCAAGATTAATTTACCCAGAAAAACTATCATTCAGAATTGAAGGTCAGATAAAGAAATTCACAGACAAAAAAAAGCTAAAGGAGTTCATCACCACCCAACCAGTATTATATGAAATGCTGAAAGGTATCCTTTGAGAAGAGGAGGAAGAAGAAAAAAGTAAAGATAAAAATTATGAACAACAAATACCTATCTACCAACAAGTGAACCTAAAAATCAAGTGAATAAAAAAATCTGATGAACTGAATAAACTGGTGAATAGAATAGAATCAGGGGCATAGAAGAAGAGTGGACTGACAATTCTAGAGAGAAAGGGGTATTGGCAGTGCAGGAAGAGAATGGACAAAAATCATACACCTATGGATGAGGACAGTGGGGGGGGGGGAAAGGGCAGAGGGTGGGGTGGGAACTGGGAAGAGGGGTTCTATGGGGGGGAAAAAGAGGAACAATTGTAATAATATGAACAATAAATATTTTTTGAAAAATTTTTTAAAAGTCCAGATAATTGTAATAACTCTTCACTTTGTGTATATACACCTTTGCTACTTCTAATGTTCTAAGTGTCATGAGACAATAGTCATTTTACAACTTTCATAAAATTCTGAAGATGAAAAAAAATAAAGCAGTCAAAGTAATATACCATGTCCACTTTTAATCTAAATATTGAATGTTTTCATTTTGTAATTTTTATAGTTCTCTTTACAGTTAAAGCATATATAGAGTGTTGCAATAAAGTAGAATATGATTTAAATTGTTTAGTTTAAGGCTAGCTTTTTAAGCTGTAATTCCTCTTTTCATTACAATGACACAACATAAAGTTTGCTCAAAGCATATAATGGGTTGAGAAGAAAAATGTCTTCCAAATAACCTGACAAGCCATTGAATTCACCTGTCAATCCAGGTAATGGCGATTGAATCCATCATTGGCAGTCCTGTACCATGGCTACTTTCAGACACGTAATCCCCTCCTGTCTACACAGAACAGGCACTAACTCACTCTACACTGTGTCTCTGTGGATTTCTTTCTGAGTTTTTTTTTTTTTAAGTAAAAACCTTGATCAGAACAAAGTGGTATGTCACATTCTCCCATTTTGATAAGGAGAGGTGTTTAATCTTTATAGCATTGAAAAATAATCTTTTTAGTTCAAATACTTTATCAATTGTATTATAAATGTGAGGCACTCTACCTATGTTGTATCATTCATCATAATGAAATAATCATCTCATTTATTTTATTTCACAAGGCAGAAAGAAATAAAGCAAAGAAAAAGAAAGCAGATGAGGATATTACAGGGAAAAGGAATATTTCGAAACCAGCCAGTCTCCTGTCTCCAGGTTACACATTGTGTTTACTGCTCCTTGTTTTCTACCATAATACTTGCCATAGTGCTCAGGGTAGACATTTGGCTCATTAAATATGTATGCACAAGCAAATCCAAGGAAAGATGAAAGAAAAATTGAGACTTGCATGTTTACAAATAATTTTCCAAAAAAGGGAGAACAATTAAAGTCATACATATATAAAAAGAATCCCATATTAAACATGTTCAAGAACTCATTAATAAGGTAACTTATTTGGTGTTATCAACTAATACAAAGGAGAATCCAAGGGCAGATACCTTTACAGATAGAGATATTGAAATTGTATCTCCTAGGGGGAACTGGCTTTTCCTATACCAGCTGGTACTAATTTGCTATCTATAGACAATAATTATTTTGCACTACTATCAGTTATCTACCACTTTCAGAGTTGTAAAATAGCTACCATATACTTAGGATCAGATAATACAGAAGAGTGTGTTACAGACAATAATACACATTTTTCTCTATATAGATGAAATGTAAACATGGGTTCTGCCCGCTTCAGAACTACTTGCCTCTTTCTTGATTCTTCTACCTGCCTCACATACAATCACCACCAGGAAACTATGTGCTCAAGGTCTAATTATTATTTGGGGCCAAGCCAACATAGGACTATGAATTTTTATAGAAAACTTTCAAGAGAAATATTTATAAACAAAAAGCATACCTTATGATGCTTTCATTTCAGGTAACAGAGAAATGTATGTAACAGAAGACCTTAACCCTACATTCTTTATTTCTTAACACAAAATTTCAGGTGGATAGGATTTATAAAGTATCTCCTTTTATAGGTGAGAAAACAGAAAATTGGAAAGGTTAAAGAAAAAGTCTGTCACATTATTTGGTGGTAAATTCAGTTCTCCTAACTCCAGAAATTACTTTTCTATTTCTCTGAGTGAGAGAGGCATTCATGATCACTGTTTTAAGTTCCACATAAGAATTCGGCCATGGCAATCATTTCCATGAATGTGTCCAGGAGTGGACAAATACCCATCTTGTGTCTCACTTGTACTATAAGTTTTCCTCAAGAAAGATGATCTCAGACACAGATAAAAAGAGAGAAATGGTTACTTCAGGCTTTATGAAGGATTGAGACAGAACTCTCACCAGTATTACTTAAAATAGTTCATGCAAAATCCTTAATACTGTGCTTGGCATGTAGTGAACACTCAGTGTTAGTTAATGGAGTCAAAAAAAAAAACATGCATTATAAGCATTATCCTATCTAATAAAGAGGGAATGTGCTAATTGACCCTAATGCCATTGCAAAGATGGTGGCACCCACAGCAAATAAGAAGGGAATATGCTAATCAACTGTCACACCTTCAAAGATGGTAGTGCCCACAGCCACAAGATGCAGCACCCAGTCCCCTTAGCCCCAGCCACCCAGGGCTGGTCCAAGGCTTAGATAACCAGGGCCAGCTGAGGCTTGTACTGCTGACAGTGGCAGCAGCAGAGGTGTGATGGGGCATCACCTTTCCCTGATCACCAGGTTGCCTCTCGGCCCTGAGGGTTCCCGGACTGTGAGGGGGACAGGCCGGGCTGAGGAACCCTTCCTCCAGTGCATGAATTTTCATGCACCAGGCCTCTAGTTTCCCATAATAAGAAAGAAACTTATCCTGAAAATTTAACACAACATCTTAGCCTTGTTCTAATTCAGTAATGTATATGTATGTCTTTCACCTTACATTTCCATATTTCTTATAGGTTGAAGTTTGTAGGTTGGCTTGTTGCACTCAAAGGACTGTAGATGTCCTTGAAAACATGTCAGTATTCCAAATAGAGGTTGTGAGAGTCAGCCAGAAGTCAGATGTTCAGTGACTGAATGCTCTCCTACCTAGTAGATAAGATCTTTCAGTCACTTTGTAAGAACACACACATAACTTGGCCATTGTGTAATCCTAACACAAATTCATATCATACATTTTGCCAAAGGATTTCTATTCTGAGTGCTATAAATTATACTTAAAACAGAACTATGAGCTATTAGCTGACAAAGGCATGATCCTTCTCTAACATACAGAAGAATATATACATGTATATATACATATGTGTGTGTATATATTTTTAACTTGTTATAATTAGTACTCTAATAACGTGAGAATTTGAAATCATGTAATCCAAATTTTTTCCAAATCTATAAAATAGACTTTTATCTTAGAAGGATATTTCTGTAGTTCTATAAAAATAAAAGGAAGAATAAACTTTCAAAAATAGATTTTCATCTTTCAAATATAAAGGAACAACATAACCTTTTCTTTAGGTTCTCCCATATTTTTTCTTCTAAATAAAATTTTATTCAGATTTTGAAGTCATGCTGAAATTGAGGTCATTGAATGATAAAACTTCTCTTTCTTTGCTTCAGCTTGGTAGTAAACAGCTCATAATTTTGTTATTAGTTCTTCAGACTAGTAAATGACACAAGAACAAAAGTACTACTTACCTATTTTACAAAACTCTGTGAATTGTATTAACTGTGAGGTAAAATTTCTCCATCCAGGGGTGGTCATATTTCAAATTTTGTTAGATTTCTTCATGGCTTTTCCTCCTTGTTCTCTGAAATGTCATTTTCATGATACTCTTTGAAAGTGCCATTTATCCAGACCTCATTATCTCCATAAATTGAAATTCACTTCATTTCAGATAGAATGACTGTTCTCTCATTGGGAAAATTTCCAATATTCATTTTTTTAATTGTTATTAATATTTATTGCACAATTACACTCTATGAGACATAATACAATATGCAAAATATAGTTTCACTAATCTTAAAATATTTACAGATAAATATATATATACATATATATGTAAAAATATAAATACATTTCTTATTATTTGTGTTTTCTACAAGGTACTAGATAAATATTTTGCAGAGTGAGCTACATTTAGAGACTAAAGGAAATGGTTTAAAAGAAGAGAGTAAACACCAGGGCAGGTAGAGCTTCTCTTAACTTAAACATAACCTCATCTGTTTAAGGACAGATTAGCCTCACAATAAATAATGTGAGAGACATAATTTGTGAGATACAAGCAAAGAAAACAGAGCATTTTATCACCCAATGGATCCAGAAACATTCCTGCAATCTTTTTCTCACCTGTGTGAGGCTGGCTGGTGATGCTAGTCTTGTGCAACCAATAATAGAAAATGTAAGAATCAAAATCAAAAGCAGGCTATTAGAATAGCAAACATTTCTTAAAAAGAAAAAAAATGATTTTAGATAAATGAAAATTATGCTCGATTACACAGTGTCACTGGGTCAAGAACAATGAAGGCTCTTTAATTTAACTTAATTTAAATATACCATATACTAAGAAATGTACCTTGAACATGATGCTTTATGCAATCATCATAATTGCCTCTACTATCTACTCTATGAAACAGAAACCAACATTATTTTTCTCTGGAGAGGGAGCTGGTGGTGTGGAAATAAAACAGATGAGTATACAGGTTTTAATTATGATAAACTTTGTAATTAAACTTAATTAAAACCCATTACCCACCAAGAGAGAATAAGTCATCTACAAAAATATAAAATTTTCTATAGACATATTTTAGAACCAGAAGACAACTTTTTATTAAAAGCCAATCTGCTTTATTAAGTTAATAGAATGTTTTTAATAACTATGTTGCATTGATTGTGAAAATGCCACAAGATATTTAAAAGGATAATCATCATCTCAAATTACACAAAACACAAGAATTATAAAAGGCACACACACAAAAAATGATGTTTTTTTCTTCTAAAAACAAAATATTTATATTTTCCTATTTCCTTGATATATTGTAAAATAACAGATATCAATTAAGCTATTTTAAAAACTTTAAGATAAATGATTAAAGAGTTGTACAAATGTGTCTATTGTTTAACCACGTTCCAATCAATATACAGACAATATCTATCATTTCAGCAGATCCTCTAATACCTTGTTTAAATTTAAAAAACTCTCATTTCTCTCTACAATCACTGATCTGATGTCCCTCATTAGAAATTACTTTTTTCTGTGTTACAATTCATAGAATGGATTTTACAATAGGTATTCTTATATTTCTGACTACTTTCACTCAGAATATTTTTGTGATTCTTGCATATTGCCATATGCATCAGTATTTACCTTTTTTTAACTAAGTAATATTACATAGTATAAATATACCATTTTTGGTCATTCATTCACTTCTTGACTGGCATATGTGGATTTTTTAAAACTATTCATGAACATTTGTATAAAAATATATTTTGTGGATATATGTTTCTATTTCTCTTGGGTGAATACCTAGGAGTGTAGTATCTTGGTCATATGATTAAATATATGCTTTACTTAATGAGTTACAATCAAACAGCTCTCCAAAGTGTGCACAGCTTCATATTCTCTCCAGCAATACATGAATTCCAGTAATTACCCATCTTTGGCAACACTTGATAATGGTCATATTTATTTATTTACTAGTGGCCCAGTGAAAAAATTCGTGCACAGGTTGGGGATCCTTGAGCCCAGCCTGCACCCTCTCCAATCCAGGACCCCTTGGGACTGCTGGCTCCTAACTGATCACCTGCCTGCCAGCCTCATCCCCCTAACTGCTCTTCCCTGCCAACCTAATACCACTAACTGCTCTCCCCTGATGATTTGATCCCCCTAACTGCTCTCCCCTGCCAACCTGATCCTCCTAATTGCTCTCTTCTGCCTGCCTGATCACCACTAACTGATTCTGCCTCACCCCAGCCACCATGGCTTTGTCCAGAAGAATGTCCAGAAGATGTTCAGTTGAATTAGCATATTACCCTTTTATTAGTATAGATGCCACCTTGTCTTAAAAATGCAGGTTGTTAGCAGGTTTTCCTGTTGTGGAAGGGGAGCCCACAGTAGCATCCTGGGTTTTGACCATGGCTTGTGCACTGGTGCTTTACCTCAGCAGATGAGATTCCTAGAAGAAGACTCTTGGATATACCTTGAACATTTCTATCGATTTTGCCAAATCCTCCTCCAAAAATGTTGAACCACTTTAAACTCCCACCAGCAACCATGTCCTACTTTCATGCCAATATCATTGATTTCCCCCTAGAAGCTTCCCTCCCCTCAGCCGGGACCGGGACTGCTTGGCACTTGAGCCAAACTCACAGTTCAGCCCGGGACTTGATTTCCCGAGATAGAATTATGAAGGAGGAAAAAGAGTTTTCCTCTACCCTTCTGAATTCTTAGTGGAGGCCCTTGTAATGAAAAACAGATTGCCAAGAGAAAAAAAAAAGTTCATTAACATGTGTACCTCATGTATATGTAGGAGATCCCAGGGAAAAATGAGTAACTCCCCAAGGTGGCATAGAATCCAGATTTAAATACCTTCTTCCTAGGAAAAGTGGATGAGAGATGGAGGTCTCTTAGAGGAAAGTAAAGGATTTTTAGGAAAGATAAATGGTGGTGAGGGGAGATAGTTTGTAACAAAGTTACAACATCTAGTCTCCTGTCCTGTGACAGGAGTCAGTCTTCGCTGGCTGATGACATTTGTCCCATGGAGGGGACCTATGGCATTTAAGCTCCTTTTAGGGGTGTCCGATTTTAGGCAGATCAGGAGACTTCAGTGAAAGCCTCTCCTTGCATGTGCTGTTTTTCAAGCATCTGCAGCTCAAGATCATCAGTATAACAACACGGCATATGTTGAGGTGGCATGTTCTCTGACCTTTAGAATAAACCCAACAAAAACTTGTTTCCTCTTAGATGATTTGCCACAGTAGCATTATTCCCTGGATACAGTATTCTGACCAGACCTTCCTGGGAGTGGTCATAACATACCCTGTGCTTGTAGAAAGGTATGGGCCATATCACTAAATAAATCATGGTCAGCTTTTTCATCTTGTGGAAAGGGAGATAAAGTTATGATAGTTTATCTCCATTTCCACAAGTTTCCTGTGGATTTGTGTCTCCACTGTGGCCCCAGCAGCCCCAGTGCCTGCTGGCTTAGTCATCCCTAACTATCCCCCTACCAGCATGGTCACCCCCAACTGCTCCCCCCACTGGCCTACTGACCCTCACTGCCCCCCCCACCAGCCTGTTTGCCCCTAACTGTCACCCCCCAAAGACTGGCCACCTCTCACTAACACTTCTGCCAGCCTGGTCGCCCCACACAGCCTGCTTGTTCAGTTGGCCACCTCTCACTAACCCCCCTGCCAGCCTGCTCATAGGCAGCCATATTGTGAGGGCATGACAGTCAATTTTCATATTACCTCTTTATTATATAGAATATATTTTTAATCTTTGAATTATCATTTATTTAATTTTATCTTATTTTTGAATTTTCAAAGTTCTTTGTATATCTGAATACAAAACAATCCTATATAATAAGAAAGGAATATGCTAATTAGCCATCATGCCCTAAGGCCAACTGCTTCACCCAGATTACAAATCAGCAGGCTGGGGAGAACTATGGGGGTGGGGGAGGGGGCCAGGGCAGCCAGCAAGTGGGAGGTGGAGAGCTCCAGGAGAGGGCAGGGCAATAAGCTATGAGAAGGGGACAGAAAGAGCTACAGCAGGGCAGGGAAGTGGGTAGAGAGCTACAGGAGGTGTCAGTGACCTACTGGTGCATGGATTCATGTGCCGGGCTACTAGTTTAGATATAAGTAGATTTTTTTTCCAAGAAAACAACTTCCTATCAGTTTCTTAATAGTATTTTGTTGAAAAGAAAACATCTATTGTATTCATATTTTCTTTTTCTATTAATTTTTCCTTATCTATTTTCTTTTTCAGTTATTCTAATCTTTATTAATATCACCACTCTATTGAGCTTGATTTAATTTGTTCTGCTTTACCTAGCTTCCCATATTAAAAACATATAATTGATATAAAAATTTTTCCTCATTTTCATATAAGTTTTTAAAGTTACAAATTTCCCTCTAGTGCTTATCTTCATCACAAAAATTTTGATAGTATGTCTTTTTACTTTCATTTAGGTAAAAATTCATTCTAATTTCTCTGGAAATTATTCATAAATGTATTATTTCATTTCTAAATATTTAGGAATATTCTAAATATCCTTTAATAGTTGATTTCAAATTTAATTCTTTTGTGTTGAAGAATATGTCCTGTATGAATTCGATCTTTTTAATTTTATTAAAGCCAAATACACTTCGATGAAAGAGTAATTTAAGAAACTTAATCATTACCAGAATAACCCATTAGTCTCAGTCTTTTTTGTGAATATTCTTTTCATTTTCTTTTTCTAGCTGAAATCTTATTTTCTAAAAATACAGCTCTCTATGCAGCTCTCTCAAATGGTTGATATTTTCTTTCACAGAACACAATTCCTGAAGATAACATACCTTTCCTTCTTGGTCCACCTTACCACTTTCACATCATTCTGCTTCACTTACCAAGAAAAAAGTCTCTCCTTTGAATCTAATTTCAGACCAAACTACCCTCCACATTGTAGCTATCTGCCATATACCAAGTACCAGCAATGCTCATTTCATAAATAGCACCTGGATCATTGGTAACTTTCCAACACTATTCTTTGTAGTGGCAATTCTTGGTGCTCACACCATTCACACAGATTTTCCTTTCAGTGCCTTAGCCCCTTGAATCTTTGACCTCTCCTCCTCCAATAAACTTGGTCTCTATCCAATTTGAGCCTCACACTCCCACATTCATCCTAATGCTATTATTCTTATCTTATAGCTGTAAACTCTCAACAATTTCAGTTTCAAACATCCCATCCTGTACTACTTCCTTTCTTGTCATCTCTTATCTCAACTCCAATAATTCTTAACTTCAATTACATCTTGAATTTATTGATCTTATCACATTTTCCTAGTTCCTAATTCTCTTCATGCTCTCTTTTTCTCTCATGTAAGTCACATTCTATAATACAGTATTATTATTATATCTTGCTTTTACTCCAACCTCCCTTGCCTTTCTCTACTGTTTTAACGCACTCTATTGGCAAACTAGCATCTCTTGCTAGATCTGACTCTGCTCTTCTGTGCCCATACAGCTGAAATTGGAAGGATGAAATACACAACCATATCGACAAAAGTTAAATGAATGATTACTTAACACATGTAAGCTCTTATATTCCCTAACAGTCACACTATATTTCCAATGATTCGTCTCTCATCTATCCTCCCAAACAATTATTTTAGCATATATATCTCCCTTCAAATATATCTCTAATACCTCTTCCTAACCCACATTCTCAGCTCATTGTTTTCCTTCCTATTTCACTAAAAAAAAACAACACAAAATCTAAAACCACCTGTTGGGTCCAAGCCCTTCTGCTAAGGAGGGGACCTCTTTGGACACCAGGAACTGGAAGAAGATACAAGCAGCCGTTGGTATATGGGACATGCTTTATTGCAGAAAAAGCAGCCATTGTAAACACAGCAGCCATCCACTGGCTGGTCAGTAGCACATTTTATATTAACTCAAACAGAAGACTTCTCGCCAAATAGTGACACCAGTGTCACTATAAGATGAAGGTGCACTTGCACTGTGCGTACAAAAAACTGCTGTTGCTGTTGCCTTTGCACGTGCATATAGCACATGGGCCTTTAACATCCAGCATACTCTGGTCAGGGTCCTCGTACCACCATAAGGGTTTACTACTACCTCTACACTTGTCCTCTTATCTATGTCAGGGCCCATCTATAATAATAACAGCATAATATGCTAATTAGACCAGATGTCCTTCCAGTTGTCCTTCTGGAAAACCTTCTGGATGATCTTCCAGATGAAGCAGCGGCAGTGGGGGCCCAGGCAGAGGCAGGAGCTGAGGCAAAGGCAGCTACTGTGGTAGCGAGGGCTGAGCTTCTTGCAACATTTCATGTATCGGGCCTCTAGTATACTATAACTTTTAGATTGATAGAATGGATGACCTATCTCTGTTCCTAGGTAAGGCCAGCACCTCTACGGTACACTAGTTTTGAGACTCTTTTTCCTACTCAAAAACATTGGTTCAATAACCATTCTCTCTTTTTGATCCTGCTTCATCACCTTCCCCCTCTTCTTCTTCAATATGATTAACATATAACCATGTTGTTATCTCTCTGTCTTCTTCCTCTCTCTCTCTCTCTCTCTCTCTCTCTCTCTCTCTCTCTCTCTCTCAGGACTATTCTACTCTTTAGTTTCTATAGTGTTATAGAGCAAAGTTCTTTGACTGAGTTGTCTATATCTCTCCAAATTGTTTAATTTAGAATTTGAAAAATAAATCCACTACAATCAGAATTTCCCCTTACCACTCTACTCAATTGTTCTTCTCAAAGACCAGAGGCTTGCTCATTGGTAACCTTCATAATCATTTCTCAGTCTTTACCTTACTTGACTTGTCAGGAACTATTTACAAGATGTATCAATCTGTCTTCCGAGAAATTTATTTTTATCTTGCTCCCAGCACTCCACATTTTCTAATTGTCATTTTACCTGTCTGGTCACATTGTCTTCTTTCTTGATTCCCTTATATCTATCCCCTCAACCTGAACCCGCTATGTGATTTGTGGAGCCCAGAGCAAAAAGAAAATGTTGCGGCTATTGGTCAAAAATTTAGAATGACACAGCAAGAACAGAATCCTGAAACAAACTTAAGTCCCATCTACATAAGAGGCCCTGTGGAATCACACAGATGTCAAGTCTCTGAAGCCAGCCCTTTCTCAGCCTCTAAATGTTAGAATGTCCTAAAGCTTTAACACTGAAACCTTGAACATTTTCTCTTATCTCTACATCTACTCCCTAGGTGATTTCATCTAATCTCTTGGGTTTATTTCCACTATATATGTTGGTAATGTCTGAATTTATATCTCTGTACTAGAGACCCGGTGCATGAATTCATGCACGAGTGGGGTCCAGCTGGCCTGACCCAATAGGGGTTGTTAGGACAGGGCCAGCCGAGGGGAGGGGCCGCGGGCAGTTGATGGGCTGGCCCTGCCCCTGATGGAGGAAGCATGAGAGTTGGGGCTGGCTGGGGGGAGGGGACACAGGTAGTTGGCTGGAGACCCCTGCCCTCTGGTTGAACTCTCAGTTGAACCAGTCAAACTCCCCATCAAGAGGACAATTTGTGTATTAGCTTTTTATTATATAGGATCATTTCTCTAAACTGAATTTCATCTTGTATGACCAATAAGAATTCAACTTCAACATGTCCCAGAGTAAGCTTCCTTTCAAAACTGGCTGTATCCATTGCTTGCTCCAATTTAGTTAATGACAGCTGTTGTCTTTCAGTTTCTCAGACCCTAAACCATCATGTCATCTTGATGCTTCTCATTCTCTTACTTCTAATTCTAAGCCAATTCTGATAGACCTAACTTCAAAATTCATCCATAATATGACCATATCTCCTTATACTCACTGCCATCATTCCTGCCTAGACTACTATAATTTTTCACCTGAATTAATTAAAATATCTTTCTGATTAGACTCCTGCTCCTGCTATTGCCTTCTTTCAAACCACACACCTCAGAATAACAGAGTGATCCTGATAAACCTAATACAGATATCATCAGCATGAAAGGTAAAATTCTTATGTGAAATACAATCACATCCTAGATGTTCTATGTGCCTCTTTACAATATATTGTCACTTATCTGACCTCACTATTCTTCCTCATGGCTTTCTTCCTATTTTTTAGATATATAAAGGATACTTCTGTTCAATACTTTGAGTTTATTTTTTAAATATATTTTATTGATTTTTTACAGAGAGGAAGGGAGAAGGATAGAGAGTTAGAAACATGGATGAGAGAGAAACATCAATCAGCCGCCTCCTGCACACCTCCTACTGGGGATGTGCCCGCAACCAAGGTACATGCCCTTGGTGGGAATCGAACCTGGGTCCCTTCAGTCCACAGGCCAACGCTCTATCCACTGAGCCAAACCGGTTAGGGCTGAGTTTATTTTTCACATTTCCTAGACAATTATTCTCCTATCTATATTACATGGCTAGGTCATTCATTCTTTTATATTTACTCAAATTTTACTTTCCATGGTAGATTAAATAATTACCTTTTACCAAAATGTCAATGTCCTAATCCCCAGAACTTGTCAATATTTTACCTTACATGGAAATACCAATTTTGCAGGTGTAATTAAACTAGGGAATCTTGAGCTGGAGAGACAGCCTGGATTATCCAGGTAGGTCAAGTCCAATCATAGGATCCTTATCAGGGTGAGTCACATAGAGCAGAGTAAGTAATAGGCATGAGACTGCAGAAGTATGAGTTAGAGAACGAGAGGAAAGATATGCAAGCCAAGGAATGGAAACAGCTTCTAGAACCTGGAAAAGAAAAGAAAACACTTTTCCATGAAGGCAAAGAAGGAACAAAGCCTTGTCAACACTTAGAATTTTTACTACTCATCTCTAAAATTTTAAAAATAAATTTGTATTGTTTTAAACCACTTAGTTTGTGCTATTTTGTTATAGCAGCAGTAGCAAACTAATATACTGCTGTCTGAAGTCTTTCTGACCATCTTATCTAAACTTTTCATGGCTAGCCCCTCTGTTTATTTTTTATTTATCCTAATAATATATGCTCATACTATTCAACATACCATGTATTTTATTCAATTTTCTAGTATATAGTCATTTTCCCCCACTACTATATGAGTTCCATAAAAACAACGCCTGGGGTCTGTTTTTTTTATTTTATTTTTATTTACTACCATAACTGTACTACCTAGAATATGCCAGGCACATTTAAGGTTCACATTGAATATTTGTTAAAAGATTGAGCTCAGACTTTTTGTTTCTCTCTAATCAGTTATTTTTATTCTCTCAGGGATTGTATCCATGAACATTCTGGTCTAACACAGTGTACTCTAAGAGTAAATCTGTCTTTGTGCGTGTGTGTGCATGTGTGTGTGCATGTGTGTACATGACACTAGCATATTTATATTTAACTAATACTGGTATGATAAATTGAAAGGACTATATGGTCATTTTGATGTGTAATCAATAGCATCAACAAGACCAGACTAAATAATTCACTTTTCATATCTGCTTATTTTTTTGCCATGAAAATGGTGCTTAAAATTAGCTGTGATGTTAACTAAAACAGTGTAAATAATATAAATACACAATGACAATAATTAAGGACAGATGGCATTGCTTTTATTTTATTTCAATACATTACTTCTTAGACATGGTGGACAATATAGTGAAGAAATGTTAATGCCTCTTTTACTACATATATCCTGCTCTTAGCACATAAATATAGCACTTCCCTACTATTGTATAACCACAGATATGTCATAGCTTTTACAAGATAATGTACTGCTTCTTAAGCATTGCTGTTGAAGGTCAATGTCTTAGATTTTGACCTTAAAAATATAAAACTACATACTCTAGTTTTTTCATTTATATCTGTAGGGCACCAGGTTAGAGAAGCAGTCTTTGAAATAAAACAGACACTGTATATATATGCTGACTGCACTCCAAGTTTCATCTTTCCCAAAGAAAACACAAAATAAGTTATCTTGTGCATCTGGGCATTATTTTTGTATAAGGGACTTTTAGAAAATCTCTGCTACCCATGCTTAATGAATCTAAATTCTCAACCAGTTTGTTAGTGTCTGTAGCATAACCAGGCTCATTATGCCATGCCATAGGGAGTACGTCATTCCAAGGAAGAGATTTCCTCAGCAATATTTTTATTTAGAGACCAAAATGTAGGAATTGATTGGGGACAATGTTCCTCTTTATTTTAGAATTGGAAACTTTGGCAATTGTTTCTCAATTTTTCATTAGTAGTGTAAATTTGTACTTAAAGTGTATTGATAATTCTCAGGAATGGCGTTTAATCCAATTAATTGGGGTCTCCATGAGGATTCAATAGGGTTAAAATAAAGGCTATTGTCAGTCCTTTATCCCCCCTCTAATGACAATTTTTCTGTTGGCAGTCAAAAGATAAATATGGCTTCGTTTTCATATAATTTTACTAAGCAGTTGCGGCACAGGGACTTGGAGTGCGGGAAAAATAGGCCATTGACATAACTTAGTATTAAGGTGTTTATATCATATTAGTGGCCAAATAAAGCTTCTCTGATGATAGCAAATTAATATCCTTGGCAGAGTCATGTCCAGAAGGGAAAAAAAAAGAATATGCATTTCTTAGGCACTTCATAAGAAAGTACATATATGTTTATTAAAAGAAGGTTATGCACATGTCTTGTAAGTCATTGTGGAATTAAACACGAATTTTCCGTTATACTGTTTGTTCCCCCAACAAGCATCTCCACTTGAAAAGGTCAAATCTATCTCAGAGCCAGCAGACATAAAAATGCTCTTTAGTATTAATAACAATATCACATATAGAAATGTCAACTTTAAACCAAGTAACTCAAATTGTGTTACAGAGTATGCTTCTGTAAGTAACTACCCTCAGTATAGAGGGAAGGAAACTGAGAAATAAAGTAAATTAATGACTTATACAAGATCAATTTTAAGTCTGGAACAGAGTCAGAATTTTGCCCTATCCATTAGAACAAACCAAGTCTCTCACTTGGAGCTGGCATATTACACTGAAGGTAACATCATAGGAGTATCTAATAAAGACTCGAAGCTATTATTGTAGAGTGGCTTCAGACAAAACTTGAACTGATTGAACTTTTCCTCTGAAACTTGATTCAAAGCAAACCCCATCTTGTTCCCCCCTGTACATCTTCTCTTGCAGCGAAGGATCCAAAGATAGCACACAAATGGATGCTTCCCTGATACCTGTGGCTTATCAGTAAGAATAGAAGTAATGGAAATCTTATGAGAAAGCCTGCTCTTGAAAGATTTCCAATCCAATTTTTGAACTCGAAAGGCTTGAATTAGTTTCAGATTAACACCCAAGTCTTTCAAAGTACATCTTCCAGGATTCAGTTATCAAGAGGACATCAATCACTGGAATTTAGGTTCAATTTTGCGGCAAAAGGCAGAAATGGGTAAATATGCAGGTTTTTCTTTTCCTTTCTTTTATTATTTTTTTTTTGTCTCATGCCCCTTTTCTATTTCTTCTCTATTTTTTACATGTCATTTATTTTCCCATTTACATTTTCATTACCTTCTTATGAAATAAACACCTACATGTAGTCATGTATGTACAACCATACATATACAATGCAAACCTTCTTACTGTTCTAGTAAAGCCGTGGTAAGTGAACAGGTCTTTATATGTAATACTGAATAGCTGCCAACCCTAGGAAGACCAGAATCCAAATATATTTCATTTCAGTGTCCTTAAAATGCGTTTTAATGGAGGGAATCTCATTTCACAGTCCTATGAAACAGTGCAGATGCCATTTTCCCTCTCTCTCTCTCTCTCTCTCTCTCTCTCTCTCTCTCTCTCTGCCTCTGATCTTTCAGATTCTCCCCATTGCAGATATGGTAGTGCTGGCTGCCAAGCTCTGTCTCAAATTTCTTCTCCCAACTGTAGGTTAGCTCCTATTGTTGCAAATATCTATAAGACAGTCAGGTGGCAAGGGTGTTGCATCCCCCTCAGTCTACTCTGAAGAATTTGAAACAAGAGGAAGAAATATGATTTATAGTTCATAGTGGAAGTCTTTGGGCAATTCATATATCACAGACGCAACTAGACATAGTGGATGTTAATTAGAGAAATGGAAATCTTCTTTTAAGAGGCCACAGAAGCATTCCATCAAGAAGAATTCCATCTACTTTCAGCAACACGTTCATCTGTGTACTTTCCAAACCTTCCTTTTGAGGATAGTTTTCCTGCTGCAGGCTGGTGTCTATGGAGGGTTAGCAGTACCTTGAAGTTTCAAAATGTAGCCCTAGGTGCTTTGTCAAATTCTAAAGAAGAAAGCATTTCATATTTTATTGTACAAATTGAGGCAAATGCTAATACAATATTATGTGCACATGTTTATTTTTATGGAACTAATATTTAATCTGTTTCAATTAAAATCAACCACATATTTGCCTGCAGATTGCACATTTTTGAAAGATGATGACCATTTTATGGCAAAAACATGTGAAAACACTCTGGTTTTGTACATTTCTGAGTCAAGTGTAATGTAAACTGAAGGCCCTGCTGAGTAGTTGCAAATGCCTGCATTGTGTCTGAAGCTGCTAATGTCAATGTTAGAGGGAAAAGAAGGACATAGCAAAAGGATATGTGCTTCTTTAGTGTGTGCTTTTCTTCCTAAGGAAACTTGAATATAGCATGCCTCCAAAAGCTGACACATATTTCAAGCTTTCTAATAACTTAAGGTCTACCCAAAAATTCTCTGAAAATATGTGGGTTGTTTTAATTCAGAAATGTAATTTAGCTGCCTTTGTTAAAACCACTTGATTGAATTAGTGTTCTTATATATAAAACAACCTGATGCTTGCTTATTACTATGAAATACATGACTCAGAACCTTCAAAAACTGCTATGAAAATACAGCTATATTTTAAATTACTCTTAGGCAATTAGCAGGACTAAACTCTATCAAACTTCCCTTTTGCTTACAATTTATCATAATTCTCTGATTCTCATGCCTGTATTATTAATTCCCAAACCAACTAAACCAGTAGGGTTGGGTGATTCAAGGATTCTGGTTTTAAACTCTGCAGATTAGTCTGATTAGAAATTAGCTAATTTGAAAAACCTTTAAAAATTTTTATTTCAAGGATAATCCATGAAGAGCAAACCTCTTATTTATAAATAAATACTCAAATTTAGATAAAGATCCTACTAGACACATGTTCATGTCTTTTTATATCCAACTCCCAAAAAACACTACACTTCCTTTGAAACCTCATTCCAAATCCTTTGAAACCCAACCAGTGTTCTTGTCCAATTGCAACACGAAGTAAAAGCTCTAGAAGCTGCTCATTCTTTCATAGTTCCCCTCACCCCTTTTTCCACAAAGTCTTTTTCTCCTGGTTTGCTTTCTCTTTCTTTCTTTCCTAAACATAGTTTATTGATCCACTACAATTATCTCCTCATATACAAAATATTGCTATTTTAACTCCTATAGTGGATTAAACAGTGGTCCCTCTAAAAGATATGTCCATATCCTAACCCCTAGGACCTGTAAGTGCATGCTGGTCGAAAAAAGTCTTTGCAGGTGCAATTAAGGATTTTGAGATCAAATCTTCCTGAATTCTAGGTGTTGGTCCTAAATTCAATGGCAAATGTCCTTATCAGACACAGTAGAGGAGAAGGGAAGTCTAAGCAAGACAGAGACAGTGATTGGAGGGTGCGGTCACAAGCCAAGGAATACCAGACACCAGAAGCTGGAAGAGACAGAGATGAAATCTCCCCTAGAGTTTTTGGAGGGAGCGTGTGCCTGCCAACACCTTCTTTTCAGACCTGTAGCCTCCAAAACTCTGATAAAATTGCTAGGTTTTACTTAGGCCACCAAATTTGTGGCAATTTGTTATTGCAACCTAAGGAAATTGATATAACCACTTTTCTTTCTTTCCTGTCTAGACTAACTCTCACCTATTTGACACACAGCCACACACACACACACACACACACACACACACACACACCACAAACTTATTCTGCTTTCTCCCTTATCTTCTCTTCATACAGTTATATACTATGAAATATCTTGAGGCAAAAGCCAGAGTATAATTTATAATATATCTGTTTGGAGAAAACTTGAGTTATAACTAGATTTGGTTATAATTAGATTTGGTTTCGTTAAGAGCAGGAAATTAGTATTCTTATTTAGGACTGCTTACACCTACCATAAGCAGGAACATGGTTGTTTAATAAATATTTTAAATTAACTTCTAAAATTAGATAAAAGTAAAGGATGTTTTCAACTTCTAACTTCTAAGTCTTTGAAACTTCTTTAATTTTTAACATTAATTTGCCAACGTGTTTTCATTTACTTCCTAAACAGTTTCAAATTCAGCCTTGTATCTTCAAGCACCAGTTATTCATGAG
>PVJC01012547.1:20802-39612 GCA_004026665.1 Murina feae
GGGGAAGTTGGAGGCAATCAGGCTGGAGGGGTCAGTTGGAGGCAATCAGGCTGGCAGGCAGAGTGGTTAGAGGTAATGAGGCAGGCAGGCAGGTGCACAGTAAGGAGCCAGCAGTTCCGTATTGTGAGAGGGATGTCCAACTGCCGGTTTAGGTCTGATCCCATTGGTCCTAAACCAGCAGCCGGACATCCCCCAAAGGGTCCCAGGTTAGAAAGAGTGCAGGCCAAGCTGAGGGACAAGCCCTGCTTGCCCATGCAAAAATTTTATGCACCGGGCCTCTAGTCCTATATAATAAAAGGCTAATATGCTAAGGGTCTGCTTGACCCATCTGCCATTCAACCATCAAAGCGTAATATGCTAATGATATGCTAAGGAATTTCAACTGCTTGCTATGACGTGCATTGACCACCAGGGGGCAGATAATCAGTTGGCCAGTCATTATTATGTGCACTGATCGCCAGGGAGCAGATGCTCCAACAAGTAGGTTAGCTTGCTGCTGGGGTCCTGCCTATAGGGACTGAACAAGATGGGCCTGACATACCCTGGAGCCCTCCTACAGTCCCTCCCTGGCTGGCCAACCTTCCACGTCCCTCTTTGGTCCCAATTGTGCACCGGTGGAGTCCCTCGGCCTGGCCTGCACCCTCTCACAATCCAGGACCCCTCAGGGGATGTTGGAGAGCTGTTTAAGGCCCTATCCTGCAGGCCAGGCCAAGGGACCCCAGTGGTGCAGGAATTCGTGCACCAGGCCTCTAGTAATCAAATAAAAAAAAAATAGATTCTAATAGTTTTCTGAAAAAACCTCATATTTCACTTACATTTTAGAATAAATATATTTTAGGAGTTTAATTTAGGAACTTAACTACCATTTAGTGTATTAACTGCATGGAAATGTATTCTTCATTCCAAGAAATACTTTATAAAGTAGTTCCTGGAACACAATAGTTTTATGAGTTAGAGGCTGCTCTCTTCCATTCTTGGTAATCTCAGCCCTGTGTATGCATGCCTAATATTTTATTTCTTGTTATCTCTAAGTAATAATGTAATATAATAAGTAATACAGATTTTATTGAAGGGGAACTATTCTGATAGGTATTCAGGGTATTACTACAGTGGGGGAGGGGGTTGTAGTAAGGAAGAAAGGTCAGGTTCAACCTGAAAACAATAAGAACATGTGTGAATTTATAGCCACAGAGCAGGGTGGAGATCAGTAGATGAAAAATTACTAATTTAAATAATTGATAGGTTTTCATTTCATGTTTGATGAGTCATGATTTTACTGTCTTAAAAAATATACTGTCACAGAAGGTAAATGTACGTCTTAGGTACCCAGTGTTGAGAAAGAAAATTTTTCCTCTACTCTTTTATGTTCTTCTGGCTTATCTAATAATTAACATGAAACATATTAACCAGAGAAAATAAAAGTCAATTATTATATACAGAGTGGGGGGCATATGACTAAGAGACTCAAGAACACACTGGGCAATTTTGGCTTAATTACCATCCTGAGCTAAAAAGTGAGATAAGGCCTTAGGGCTTTAAAAGGAGGAGGGCAATTCACAAGACATTAAGAAGAGAAGATGGTTTGTGATTGGATGTTTATTTGTTTCCTGCCTTAAGTATAGGTCATTCTGATAAAAAATTATTTCTCTTTCTGGATAAGACTCCTGCCTAAATTATTTTGATAATTAAAGCAGGGGTAAAATATTTCTTGATCTGCTGGGTCTTGATTGCCTTTAGCTCAAAATAGTCTTCATATCCATATGGTACATTTTGGAGTTCTTATTCTGAACCTCTTCAACATACTCAAGCAGATCAGAGAAGATTCAGTTGAGATGACACTAAAGGACAAGAGTGCTGTTGATGAAGTTGGAGGTGCTTTTGGTTAATCCAAAAAAGATATATTAATGTCTAAATGTAAACACCAAGATAACAGATGAAAGATGTAGATTACACATCAATTTCAGAATCATCTTATAAGTGGTCATTGATTAGAAGTGGGTAAAAATGCACAATAAAAGAAAGAAAAAGACCTCTAGACTTAAGTCTTAAAATTCATCATTTAATGATAGGATATGAGACTACAATTATATTGAAAGTTTTAATAAATCATAGGGTTTCAATTTTTTAAACTTTAGCATATGAGACTGATGTTTATGAAGTTTTTGTGAAGTACCATTACTACAAGAAATTATTTAACTTCTGATTTGGATCTTTTTACTTCATTTTTCAAGGAACATGTATTATTTTCTTATTTTCTCATTAGTCAGTAAATCAGGACAGACTGTTGTGTAATTAACATGATAGTACTCGCATAAAAGTTCTTATTTCTCATTTAAAAAGTCCTTATGTAGTACTTCCTGGTCATAATACATAAGAAACTTAGATAAGTCTCCAAGTTTATCAAGAAGCCAGCTCTATGCTAATTTTACAGAATGTTTTGGGAAATAGTTCTGTAATTTCTTTTACAAGTGCTATAGAAATAATATCACAAACGTTCACTATTCAGTTGAAACATTAATTTATAAAGATTATAAACTTCCCATGATGAATAAATTCTATAAGCATATAGGAACTTGAATATTTTTGGATTTATTACACATTATTGGACTTACTATGATTTTGTGTTGATATACATAATTATATACATATTATGCTATCTTATTTAACATAAATATTGATATATTTATGTATTTATTCTACAAATAACTATTAATAATATAAATTAATATATAAAATGTTCCAGATAGTCTATAAGACACTGGCATACAAATATAATTAAGACAAAATTCCTGTGCCATAAATAAGCTGACAGTATGGTGGATATATGTAGCAATAATTTGTTTAATATAATGTCTTACAATTTAAGATATAGTTTATTATTAAAACAAAGAAGATTAGATAAACAATCCCCCTTGAAATGGGAGAGAGGCAGCAGTCAGGGAAGTTATGAAGGATTAGAAAGTATTAACCAGGCTGAGAGGAACTGATAAAAAATGCATTTCAGGCAGAAGAAACAGTATGGCCAAAAACACAAAAGGCATACTTTAAAAAAAATTAATATTGCAGATGTATAACAGGAATTCAGAAAATGGCAAAACACAAAGAGAAATAGATGATAAGGTACACATTATAAAATGTTGTTGATAGCAGGCCTGAGGATTTGAGATTGTTCTGGTTGCATGGATGCTGTAGAATGGCATATAAGTATATTAAATTTAAGTATATATTATTGATTCTGGTTTTAGGTGAGCAGGGGTGCAAGAGTGATTTCTCTCCTGGATTCTTATCCACAAAGACTCAAAAAATGAAGCCATGGACAAAAGGTGGTAGGTGAGAAGTACAGAAACTTTATTGCCAACAGATACTACCTCTAAAACTCTAATCCTAAGTTTCTAAGACTCTGACGCCTGGCACAGAGAGAAGGGGTCTCCTAAGGAGGGTGGCAGCTGCTCTCTTTGTCTGAGGTATATATTCTAGAGACCACCCTTTCCCTTATTGTGTCTCTCCCACCTTAGCATTTCAGCCTTGCAATCAGTTCCCACAGCCCCCACATCCACATTTCTCTGTTTGGCCATCTTTCCTGTTCAGGCTGGAGTTGCTTTCGATCTCCTTCATGGCTCCTCTCATTGTCCTGGACAGAGATGCTTTGTCACCCCCATGGCTTTCCCAGCTGCTCAGGTCAGGGCTGCTTTTTATCTACCTGATGTTTGCTTTAACTGCTTAGGCCAGAAATGTCTCCATCCTCCCTGGACTCCCCCTTCCAGTCTGCCTAATTAAGCTAGCTATTTAAGCCTTGTCATTATATCAACTAGACTTGCATAGTAATTAATGTTAGTATTTAAGAAAGGAACCTGTCCCCTGGCCAGGTAGTTCAGTTGATTAGAGCATTGTCCCAATACATACAAGCAGTAACCTATGAAGGCATCGATAAGTAAAGCCACAAATCAATGCTTCTCTCTCTCTCTCTCTCTCTCTTTCCTGCCACCCCTTTCCTCTCTCTCTCAAGTCAATAAATTAAAAATAAAAATTAATAAAAAGAGGGGAATCTGAGTCAACACAGCTGGTGGCGTGCTGTATTCATATTGCAATCCTTTCATGTTACTAGTCTTTTGGGATTTTTCGTTTTTTTCAGGATTGTTATTTTACTGTTCACCAAACATTCTGCATTCTGTTCTTTTGTTCATGGGAATAATCATGTGATTTTCTTTAGCAAAAAATGAAAAATATAAAAAGAAATAGCATGTGCTTCTAGACATGTGACACAGTTCTAAGAATTGGCAAGTGGCATACTATGTTTGTTTCCTTTGCTGCAGTGGTGATGTTTGATAAGTCTTTTAAATGTTTAGATTGTTTCTTACTGCAGCTAATCCAGAAGAGCCTGACTGATGTAGAAAGTATATATCTTTGTGGTGATGCTTTCTCTCAGAATGAAAACTTTTTTCGTAGCCTCCTTAATCTTACTGGTCAGATACCAATAAGTATATGTAAAGCTGCTTCTCCCAAATGAGCTAAATAATGTATAATATAGTCATTAAACACAGAAGAGATTTTAACTTAAGTTACATGGTTATTTATGGTGATAAGAAATAGTAGTTTTGCATTTAAATTTCTACAGAACATTTGAGCACAGTGGAATATATTTACTCATTTATAGTCAATTCTCATCATGCATGGTATTTATGTACTCTAATGTCACCACAAACACAAAATTAGTGAATACTAAACTATTTCTCTAAGGGGAAATGTAGGTTTAGGTGCCTGAAGCCTCTGATAACTACATTTAATCAACAAAAACAGCATGTGTGTTATATAGGTCATTTGCCAACATGCTTGTAAAGTGAGACAGTCTCATCACTATCTAACACTTAGTAGGTATAGTCTAAATATATACACTTGTCAGTAAATTCTAAATTCTTCCATAGTCTCCTGATCAGCAAAACCTGACTCACCTATACATTTATCATTTTCGTGTCGTATCACCTTTTTAAACATGTGAGCCAGCCAGGATAATCAGACAATGTTTTACCATTCTCCTGATGCTGGCTAACATGACCATAAGTTCCTTTGGCTTTCGGCCTGACAACAGTGTTTTGCACTACACTTTTTAAAAATCAGTCAAGCCCTTGCTGGTTTGGCTCAGTGAATAGAGCGTCAGCCTGTGGACTGAAGGGTCCCAGGTTCGATTCTGGCCGAGGGCACATGCCTGGGTTGTGGGCTCAATCTCCAGTAGGGGGTGTGCAGGAGGCAGCCGATCAATGATTCTCTATCATCATTGATGTTTCTATCTCTCTCTCCTTCTCCCTCCCTCTCTGAAATCAATAAAGAAATATATTTAAAAAATCAGTCAAAACCACAATTCATCCACTTCCCCATCTTTTTCATAGTTTAATCACACACTATAAATGCTACTTTAGCACTTTCTGGAGCATTCTCATATACAGATTGGTGAATTTCTTCTTTACTGGATGGTACATCTTGATTCATAACATTGAACTCATGGGCAACAGCATTTTAAGTCATGGCTAAACAAATGTATTTTCCCCCAGAAGGCACATTACAACCTTCTTATATTTAGGAATGCTAGACAACACTTCAACTCTCTTCTGAGGGGCCATTTTAAACAGTGAAATCAAGCACACACACATGCACATACACATGTGCACATGTGAAAAAAAAAAAGCAATCGAGTGTCACTAAAGTAGACTGCAAAATGAACACTTGTTCACAATATAAGACCTGAAATAGAAGGCAGAACCTCGCCTTCTTCAATCTCAGCTAGAAGCATGTGTGGTCAGATGACTCAAAATTGTGACTGTTCAGCATACATATGAAAATTATCTGAAAGTCCTGGAGTATTGATTTGAAAGTTACAAATAAAAATTAGTCAGTAGACAAATTCACAAATATGGAATCTGTGAATAATGGATATTAACTGTATTAGTTTCCTTACTAAGGGAAATTATATACATTGTTTGAACCAAAACTAAACTGAAACTATTAGAAGTGCTGTAGAAAATGGACACACAACCTAATGAAATCCTGTTCACCAAATTCTAGAGCTCACATTTAATACAGAGCGGGTGGGGGTTATGACATAAAATTATATTTATTCAGTTACGCTGATAACCATTAGCTACCAGATAATGTAAAATAACAAGATTATATTTTTCTTTAATAAAATAAATTCATTGACTCTAGCATACTTTCTTAGCAGAAGCATTGCTACAAATCTACTAAATATAGGAAAAGCATTCAACATACTAAAAAGGATTCACTGACATTTGACAACCACCAAATATATAGTGTAAATTACTATAATAAACACATTGCATGTGTAGTGTGAGAAACTGAATGTGTGGCTATGCATCTGATCTCAGCAACTGGCTGAGACATATAGAAGGTTTACCAAAGTCGTTTGTTTATAAATGATGCTTATAAAGAAAGATTGAGGGAAAGTATTTCTGGCTTAGAAAGTATAATCAAGAGAAAGTATTTCTAGTCCAAAAGACAGAGAATATAAAATTTTAAAAAAATGTATGGGACCACAATGAGATTAAGTTGATTGAATCAAACCAAGCATGTATTTACTTGCTTGTCAATTATCTATACTAATAAAAGGGTAATATGCAAATTGGTCATGGCACCCTCACAATCACGACCGGATATACTAATTCATGACTGGATATGCTAATTAGTCATGTCCAATATGCAAATTGACCATCACTCCAACGTAATAAGGGATATACTAATTAGCTATGATATGCTAATTAGTCTTGACCAGTATGCAAATTGACCACCATTCCAACACACAAGATGGCCGCCCCTGTGTGTTCAAAGATGGCCACCTGACCAGGCCAGCAGGGCAGGGTCGGCAGGTGAGAGCAATTGAGGGTGATTGGGCCAGCAGGGGAGGGTAGTTAGGGGTGACAAGGCCAGCAGGGGAGGGTAGTTGGGGGCGATCAGGCCGGCCGGGAAACAGGCATTGATCAGGCTGGCAGGGGAGTGGTAAGGAGGCGATCAGGCTGGCAGGCAGAAGCAATTAGGGTCAATCAGACAGGCAGGCAGGTGAGCAGTTGGAATACCAGCAGTCCTGGATTGTGAGAGGGATCCCAGATTGGAGCAGGTACAGGCTGGGCTAAGGGACACCCCCCCGCCCCAGTGCACAAATTTTGTGCACCAGGCCTCTAGTAGACATATAATAATGAATAATACAATTGTGGCTCTGAACTATGTAAGTAATTATATCAAATATTGTATTTCTTGAGAAACTTAGAAGAAATTTTTGCCAATCTGAAAGGAAGCACTTTTGGTTTCTGAGAATATGATAAACAAACATAACTTATTTTTAATAGAATATGATATCTAACTTGTGATATCACATATAAGTGATTCATTTATTTTTCAAAATACACAAAGATAAGTCAACAAAGTGTGTTTACTGCACAGTTATGAAGAACAACAATGCAAGCATCATTGAATGACATCGAGTGTGAAATGAAGGGCTTTTTCCATTCCCTACTGGTAGCAGGACTGAATTTACATTTTCTGAGATAAACTCTTCAGCATCAGGCTGTTTGACAGCTTGGGAGGGAAAGTAAAAGGCATTATTTTTCCTGACAGAATGAGCAACCACAGGTATTGATGCATTACTGCTTGAAAACACATCCTTAAGCATTGAGAACGACTCAGTAGGGAAATGGGGTGGGTTTAAGTTATGATAAATGCCACAGTAAATAATAGAATAAGAAACTTAAACTAGATGCACTTCAGTAAAGTAACAATGTACGTTTACTTTGCAGCTCTTGACAGGTAAAGCCATAGATGACCCTCAGTTGGCATGTTCAACTCCCAAAATATTTACTAGATTATCCTTTAGTTATTGGAAATTGTACATCTAGCTGTGGTTAGTAGCATTCAAGAACCATGTGAGATGTTATATGACAGAAAGATATGACATCCTTCCCTCTTTAAGTCAATTTTTTCAATAAATTATCACAAAATTGTTATTCCCCTTGCCCCAAAGACTCAGCAAAGAGTCAAAGAAACAAGAAAACTACAGAAAGTAACTACTATCTCCACAAAGTGTTTGTAGCTAGCAGGAAAAAAAGGTGTGAAGCTGCCTTTATGTCTAAGAACCTTTGGAAAGGATTCTTGTCCTTTCACAATTAATGCAGTAAATATGATACAACTAATGGTTGTTGACATGAACATATCTGTGAATTGTTATTTTTTGCTTGAAACCGGATAGTATCAGAGAATTTGAGCACCTGGGAATCTGGCAAATTGAGAGGATGGTCTCTGAAGCCCCGTTTCCATCTCTTCTTTCTAGAGTAATATAAGCAGCAGAGAAAGTGTGTTGATGAGTTTTGAGTACACCAGCTAGCTATAGCTTCTCCTAGGATCTCCTGGAAAAGGCAGGTGAAACACTTCATTCTTGTATCAGTGAGAGTCAGCAAGCAGGAGCTGCACAGAGGACTTGTCATTCTTCAGGCCAAGATCAACAATGGAATTTAGCAGATCTTTGGGCAAATCCAAATAGCAAAAACTTGTGAAATCCTTGGAGAAAGGGTTGCCTGTTTACTCCTTATGATCCTGGGAGGACTCACCCTGCCCTGAAGGGTAATTTCAGGGTAGGTTACATTAATCTGAATCCCACTGTTTGGGAATGGACTATGAGTCAGGTAGCATAGGTTTCGTCCACATTCCTCTGCAGAAAGGTGAGACTTTCCGTTTGTTGTCAACTAAGGCACAAAGCAGACATATCTGTGCTGTCCTCCTGAAACTCAACTACTATTTTGTAGACTCCTAAAAGCAGAGAAGAAAGTAAGGTATCACTTCAAATCACCGAGGGAAGATCAAATGTTAATATAAAATAATTGGCAACAACTGACATGGATGTAGTGGAGAGTATGAAAAAAACATAAAAAATTGCTAAGATGCATGAACAAGCAATTAGAGCACAGAATGTTTTATGAAACACATATCCTACAATTTTTAAATACAAAAAGTCAGTAAAGAGAGTGGAAATTAGAAGGATCACTGCAAAAAAAAAAAAGAGCTATTGATCTTAAAGATCAAATAGAAAATAAAATTTCACAACAGAGAGCAAGAATAGAAAGAGATGGGAATCTTCAAGGAAAAGCTGAAAGATAAGAAGGACAGAGATCTCGAGATACAGAAAATAAGAGTGCTTGAAGGAGAAAAAAAGGAATTAGTTAAAATAAACTAATAATTAGACAATAATAGAAGAAAAATGTCCTGAGCCGAAGGGTTCCATTCTGAATAAAGGAATGATTCACAAACTTCTAGGCAGGGTGAATAAAAATTTATAAATTTCACATTAAAAAGAAAATACCTAACCCTTTGAAGAGAGGGGTGGGAGGTAGAGAAGGGAATTATATGTAATATGGGAATCAAATGCACACCAGACTTTCTATCTGAAACATTAGGAGGCCATGAAATAATAGGTAGAGGCCATGAATAAAATGCTATAATTCCATAATGTTATAGTCCAGTGGCAAATCGATAGAATTAATACAATAATTTGGTATTCTGGGTAGATGCAATCAATGTAAAATTAGTATTTTTTAACTTGCTAGAGTCACAATGAAAAGTGATCCATTTAGAATTATGATGAAACTAAAATAATATTGGAGCACACTATCTGAGAAAGAAGTTGGACTCATTTAAAGAGAACTGTAAGATGTATTGAAGGACAAAAAATGAGACAGACCTTGAAAAAGAAAACAAAAACTTAAAAACCTGTTGTGTTCCTGCAGGACAAGACTTATTATCAGTAAAAATTCCAATTGTTGTATGTGTTTTATCATTCACTAATTCAAGAAATAGTCATTTTTACTAATGACTATTTATTGAAAGAACATGAAGTAATGGCAGAAGTAGAATACAATTAACAAAATAAAACAAAATATATGTTAAGCAGTAGTAAATGCTATGGAGAAAAATAAAGGAGGAAAGTAAATAAAAACTGTTATAGAGATAGATAGCAATTTCTCATAGGATGGTTGAAAATGTTTTCAATGAGACAGTAAATTTGAACACAAACCTGAGGGAGGCAGGAGAGGAAGCCATGTGGCATCTGAGTATGGAAACTTCTGGGCAGAGGAGAAAAGGACAATGTCTCTAAGTTGAAAGTGTGTAAGAAAACGAGCAAAAGTGAAGTGAATGAGCAAAGGAAAAGATGAGCTCAGTGAGCAAGAACCAGGTCATCTTGTTGCCTGATAGGGACCTGCCCAGGGTCTGCCTCAGGCCTGCCTGTAGCGTGTAGGTTCTTGATTTTGTGCAGAAAAGATTTCACAATATGAATCCAGGTGATTTTGAGAGTGCATTTATTAAGTGTGGGGACAGCAGGTCAATAAGGTAGAAATAACAATAGGAGACAGCCTCGGTGATGCTCTGCTTTGGCTCCCTAGAAACTTTACAGGACAGGAGTGAGCCACGGCTGGCTGCCGTTAGCTCACTGTAAAGTCACTGAAAAGGAGGCATTGGAGACAGAATCAGGGAGTGAGCCTGGGATGAGCTGCCAACTGCTCGCTGCTCCCCCAGTTGCACATCTAGTGGGACTTTTGGAGTTCATGCCCAAGAAGGGGCATGGGCACGCTCTAAAGCTAGCTTGTGCTGAGTCTTTGTCCTGAAGGCTTTTTATCTTTTTTTTTCCCCTGTGGGTCAGAATCTTAGAGGAGGGTTTCAGCAGAATCTTCATATATTATTCTATTGATATGAGCATATAGAGAAGTTTTGAATGATTATCTCATCTTTTTTACTGTATACTTTTATCTTGGGTCTGCCTGGCCCTGATGGGGTGTTTGTTATTTGTTCCCCTGACTTCATCCTCTCTTTGGGTTTTGCTGGCACAAGTGGCATTAATCAGGTCTTTGTTCTCTATTTTCCCAGATCTAACTGATTTAAGCTATTCTCTGGTTAGGGAAGGGTAGTATAAACCATTTGCTTTCAAATGTCTGTGGTTGGGGAAAAATAAGGTCTTGTGATTGCAAGCTAACTTTAAGTTGTTAATATTCTTGGACTTGCTTTCATTTTCTTATGATAGTTTTCCTCTTCCACTTGCCCAGGAATTTTCCTAGCTGCTTCTTATTCTGCCACAATATTACTGCAAATATTTTGTTTTTTACTGAGTAGGGTAGGAAGCTACTTGAGAGCTATAAGAAGATAAGGGACATGATCTAACTTTTAAACAGGATAACTCTCCTCACCCTATAGATCACACTAAGAATTCCAGGGCAGAAGCAGCTGCGAGGTTCCCACAGCTGTCCAGGTGGGAAATAAAGATGGCACGTGCTAGGCTGTAGCCACAGAGCTTGTGAGAAGTAACTGCATCCTAGACATGTTTGAAAGCTAAAGCCCTGCTACTGGATCACTGGTATGAAAAAAAAGAGTGAAGCTAAGAATAACATCGAGGTTTTTGGCTTAAGTGCACATAGATTTACCATTAATTGGGAAGGGAAAGACTGCAAAAGGCTTGGTATTAGACATATTACATATGAATTATTGACTTAAAAATTTTAAATAATAATATAGATGTTTATACATAGTTCTGAAGCTTAGCAGAAAAGGTTTAATGATATTAACATATATTCCAATTACTATCCAAATTAGAATATAGAATATCAGTATAATTATTTTAATTAATTTCACAGTTAAGTTGAAAGAAAAATATAAGATTATAATGAAAAATAACTACACAAATATATATGCCTTACCCAATAGTGAAATTTAATATAAATTTACTCTAATAAAAACAGTATGGTATTGACAAAGGAATAAAAGTATCTAATCTAATAAAAGAGAAATATACTAATTGCATCACTCTGCTACATCCAAAGCCACACCCACCAGCCAATCAGAGTGACAATATGCAAATTAACCCAACCAAGATGGTGGCCGGCAGCCTCAGAGCTAGAGCAAACAGGAGACTTCGTTGTACCGGTGATGGAGGAAGATGTCTGCCTAAGCCAACTGTGGCCTCTGTTCAAGGCAACAAAGTTTCAATTACAGAAGATAAATAAACCAGATACCTACTTTCAACCAGCCTTGCTGGGAGCTTGGGTGGTTGATGGCTGTGGCCAGCCTGCAAACAGCCATCAGCCTGCAAACAGCCATCAGCCCCTCACCCAGGATGGCCCCACCCTCATGGAGTGAGGGGTCTTTGCTAGAAGAGTGGACCAGCCTGAAAATGGACCTCAGCTCTTTACCCAGGCTGGCCAGGAACCCCAGCCACACCCCCACCTTGATACAGAACACCCTTCAGGGCAAACCAGCTAGCCCCCATCCATGTACCAGGCCTCTGTCCTATATAATAAAAGGGTAATATGCAAATTGACCCTAACAGCAGAATGACTGTGAATGACTGGTTACTATGACACACACTGACCACCAGGGGGCAGATGCTCAATGCAAGAGCTGCCCCTGGTGGTCAGTGCGCTCCCACAGGGGAAACTCTGCTTAGCCACAGCCAGGCTGCCAGCTGCCAGTACAGTGGTGGTGGTGGGAGCCTCTCCTGCCTCCTCAGCAGCGCTAAGAATGTCCAATTGCAGCTTAGTCCTGCTTAGGCAAGTGGACATCCCCCAAGGGTTCCCAGGCTGCCAGAGGGCACAGGCTGGGCTGAGGGACCCTCTCCCCACCAAGTGCACAAAGTTTTGTGCACTGGGCCTCTAGTGTTAACATAAAAGAATATCCAGGAATAAAATTTGTATATGTAAGGAAACAAGTATTACAAAGATACCATTGTCTTTCAGTAAAAGAAGAATTACTTAGCAAATGTATTGGGTATGGCAAAGACCATTCTTCATATTATATGCAAAAATAATTATAATTATATTCTATTTAATAAAGAGGGAATATGCAAAATTACTGTCACACCATCACAAAAGGTGGTGGCACCCACAGCAGAGGCCAAGTTCTCATAATGAGCCTTAACAAGCAATCAGCAGGGACCTGAGGCTGCATAGTTCCAGGATGGGGCAGGGGACCTAAGGCTGCACCTCCCACCTGGTGGCTTGACAGGGGAACCTCAGGCTGTGCCCACCACCCTGGCGACAGACCAGGGGACGTCAGGCTGTGCCCCCTGCTCCAGCACCAGGCCAGGGGACCTCAGGCCATGGCCCCACCCAGCAAGGTTTGACAGGGGACCTCAGGCTGCACCCCTGCCTGGTAGGGTTCAACAGGGACCTCAAGGTGTGTGTCCCTGCCCCAGTGCTGGGCCAGGAAACCTCAAGATGCTCCCCCTGCCCTGGGCCGGGAGACCTCAAATTGTGACCCCACCCTGGTGGGGCTTGATGGGGGACCTGAGGCTGTGCCTGCCTCCTGGCACCAGACCAAGGGACCTGACACTGAACCTCTTACCTGGCAGGGCATAATGGGGGACCTTAGGCCACTCCCCCTGCCCTGGCACCAGGCTGAGGGACCTCAGGCCATACCTCCTGCTCTGGCACCAGGCTGGGGAGCCTGAGTGTGCCTGGGGGACCTGAGGCTGAGCTTCCCAACCAGCAGGACTTGATGGCAACCTGAGGCTGTGCCCCCTGCCCAGCAAGTCTTAACAAGGGTGAGGCTGGCTGGGTCTGGATCTCACCCAGTGGGAGTGGGGCCAGCTGGGTCTGGGTCTTGCACGATTTTGAGGTGCTACAGGTGGGTAGGGACTTGATTCTAGGTCCCACAGCGCACCCCAGACTCTGACAGGAGGAATAATTTCATATACATTTTACTAATATTCTTTCATCTCTGACACTTCTATTATAGAGAAAGGGCAAACAACAATATTAAAACATTTTCTCTAATCCCCTTTTAATGTGCATGAATTTCATGCACCAGTCCACTAGTTTAATGTATAAATGTTAACGTTACAAGAATACATACATTTAATATTTTCTTGGATCAAGCTTAGTGAAGTTTGAAATTCCAAACTAACTAAAAACTGAGGTTTAGAAAAATTAAGCATTTTGCCCAAATTAATATATCTATGAAGCTGTGAACTAGGATTTAAAATCTGTCATGTTCCAAAGCTGATTCTTTTATCCTCATACTAAATGGTATGTCTGGTCTATCTTAAATCAACTGTATTTATAAGGTACAATTTGATGATTTTAAAGAAGAGGAAAGTGATTCACAGCAAATAAACAAGCTTCCTTGTTTTTATAGTGAGAAGACAAAATATGAAGCCCTACTCAAATATTTGCTTCTGGTTTTGTATTAAGTCCATGCTGCCTTTCCAGGTTGACGTGGTGATGTGCTCTGAACTTTTAGGCCATTGAATGGAGGGGGATTTGGGGCAGTTTTCAAGGTGGGAGAGTCCCAGTCTCTTGATCCAACTTCAGCTTCTATGGTTTTGACCACGGACCTCTCCTGATACCTGAGATTTCGTGCAATGTTTGGCTCACTGCCAGTCGACACCTTTTCAAATCAACCCTTATGCTGTCCACTCAATAGACTTCTGCTTCCCCCACATTTAAGTCCCCCACATCCTACTGGGCTGGAAAAGGAATTAGGTCCTCTTCAGTGTGATAATGGAGATAATTGCCCCTAAGAATCTTATTTATGACCATCATAGCAAAGATTCCTTTGAGTAAAAACTGATTTTCTATTTCTAGGGATTGACTTACCTCCTTCAGGCAAAACTATCTTAGGCAATTCATCAAGAACATTTCATAGCTTCTGAATAAACAAAATGTAACCTTTCCTAATATAGATGATATAGTTAACACAATAAGCTATTCTGGGAAGTGAGTTATTTGAATTTTTTTTTTTTTATTTACTGGATACAGTATAAAAAAGTCATGGCCAAATAATTCTAGTATTTCCCACAAGTAATTCTGCAGAGTAGCAAAAATGGATGAACTTCAGTTGCAAGCTCTAGTTATGTAGGAAAACCAAGGCCATATTTCATCAGGTCTTTGACAGATCTCTCAACTGAAAGTAGACCCTTTGATATCTGAATCCCTGCCTTTGCTAACAGAGGAGACTCCACTTCAACTACTTCTCCTGGGAGGCTATGGCCCTACCCCCAGGGAGGCAGCCTAACGACATGGGGTACCAGAGCTACTTCTCTCAGCCACAGAGCAGAACACTTCTACAATGCCATTTATACTCCAGAACATTTCTGTGATCTGGCTAATGACAGAATTTCCTCGAGACTATATTCTTGTCAGCCGTTTCCTCCTCCTCTTTTTTCTTCCCTCACTTCCTTGCATGTTTTTCTTAAAGACCAATACTTCAATAAAATCAGGAGCCCAACTCCCTGCTTTAGTCAGGCTCAGACTCTACAAAACCCAACAAAAGATACAAATTATGTGTCTTCCTCATGCTTAAATTATTAGTATACATTCTTATCTGGGTTTAAACTTTTTGAAAAAAGAGATAATCTCTGATTCATTCTGCGAAAATGTTTTCATCTGTTTTTCTTATACTACTTTTAAACCAGCATAACAACCCTAACTGGTTTGGCCTGCGGACTGAAAGGTCCCGGGTTCAATTTTGGCCAAGGGTATGTACCTTGGTTGTGGGCACATCCCCAGTGGGGGGTGTGCAGGAGGCAGCAGATGGATGTTTCTCTCTTATTGATGTTTCTAACTCTCTATCCCTCTCCCTTCCTCTCTGTAAAAAAATCAATAAAATATATTTAAAAAAACAGCATAACATCCCAGCTTTTCTTTTATATTTAGTTTTTTGTCTTACATTTTTATTAAATTTATTGGAGTGACATTTGTTAATAGGATCAGATAGGTTTCAAGTGTATATTTCTATGATACATGATCTTTATAAGAACTTGCAGCCCTAACCGATTTGGCTCAATGGATAGAGTGTCAGGAGGAGTCCCAGGTTCGATTCCAGTCAGGGGCATGCACCTTGGTTGCAGGCACATACCCAGTAGGGAGTGTTCAGGAGGCAGCTGATCGATGTTTCTCTCTCATCGATGTTTCTCTCTCATCGATGTTTCTCTCTCATAGATGTTTCTAACTTTATCCCTCTCCCTTCCTCTCTGTAAGAGATCAATAAAATATATATTTTTAAAAAAGAACGTGCAAAGGGGACCAGAAAACCCCATATTTGGGAGACAAATGACTGAAAAAGATATAAAAAGGCACAACTTCCTCCATGTTGCTGCTCAGAATTTGAAATTTTCCCCCCCCCTGGGCCCACGCATAATGAAGTGTAACTCCATTTCTCTAAGTGTTGCTTGATTTATCTCTAGTCTTCTGTAACAAAACCATCTTCTGTCACCATGTTAAACCCTTTGACTCCCCATCTCCCAACCCTTCCTCTCTGGTAATGACCATACTGCTGTCTGTGTCCACAAGTTTCAATTTTATGTCCTACACATGGATGAAATCATATGGTTCTTAGCTTTTACTGACTGGTTTACTTCACTTAGCATAATATTTTCAATGTCTATCTATGTTGTTGCAAGTGGCAGTATTCTATCTTTTCTTATGGCTGAGTAGTGTTCCATATAGGTAGGGTATTTCCCCCAAAATGTACATGTACAATATCTGTAGATTCTATTACATTTTGAAAATGAAATGTATTTTAATAAACATGGCCTTTGTAGTTATTTAAAGTGTGTGTACATTTTTGAGACACTTTGTATATGTTCCACATCTTCTTTATCCAATCCTCTATCAAAGGACACTTTGTCATCTCCATGTCTTAGCCACTGTGAATAATCCTGCCATGAACACAGGGGTGCATATGTCTTTGCAATACATGTTTTTGAGTTTTTGGGGTACATGCCAGGAGAGAGATTTCTGGGTTATATGGTAACTCTATCCTTAATTTTTTGAGGAACCACTGTATTGTTTCATAATAACTGTACCAGTCTAAATTCCCACCAGCAGTAAATAAGGTTTCTGTTTTTTCCACATCCTCTCCAACACTTGTTATTACTTGTCTTGTTTTTAATAGCCACTCTAACAGGTGTGAGGTGTTATCTCGCTGTAATTTTAATTTGAAGTTGAACAACTTTTCATTTATCTGTTGGCCACTTGTATGTCTTCTTGTTCAGATAATATGCCCATATTTTAATGCAATTGTTTGTTTGGTATTGAGTTTTGAGTTCTTTGTATATTTTGGACCTAGGAATAAACCAACTTAGTTTTAAATGCAAGGGTGAACTGGATTGGCAAGAGCTTTCATTTGTGTCATATCATGCTTCACAATGAGCATGCTTATTTTTCACTACTTATACCATCACTTTATCTTTGTATTTGTTTGACCATTTTAGGCCTTATCAGTAAAAATTAAAGCATTAACTTCTTTCAACTACTTGGAAAATAAGTATATATCAAACCCGTCCTTGATAATTTTATATTAAATAAACAAATAAGAAAAAGAAGCTGTGTTTATCTTTTAATCTAAATTTTTATAACATCTATAAAGTACTGTACATGGAATTAGTCACAAGCTTTTATTTCTACAGGTGTTCCATAATAAAATAACTTTATATAGGCACAAAAAGACATAGTGGCCATAGAAACACTATTTATTGCATTGCTTCAGTAATATTACTTTTTTAAAATGATTGGTTTCACTTTTTTTTTTAGTAATTCAAATTAATCATTGCATGCTATTTGAGTTGCATTATGATTACCTTGAAAGGATGGCTGCCTCTTCTATTTACCATGTCTTAAAATACTACTTTTATTACTGGCACATAGGCAAATTACTGGCTTTCAGAAAATATGCATTTAATGTAAATTCATTGTATAATAGCTAAGTTTGTCTAATTTTAAAAGGTATTCAGTGATTATATAGACAAAGGAAAGTTTGTTCCTCTGATCCAGCAAAGTGAAAGTAAAGAACATATCTTAAATCTTCTTATCTATTAAAATCTCTCTTTGTTTATCCTCACATAAGGATATTTTTTTCCTAATTGATTTTTTAAATAAACAGAGGAAGAGAGAGAGGTGGGTGGTGGGGGGGAGAGATACTTTGGTCAGTTGCCTTATGTATGTGTTCCGACCAAGGATCAAACCCACAACCTAGGTATGTGCTTTGACTAGAATCAAATAGGCAACCTTTATGGTGTACAGGACATTGGTTGTCTTATTATTTTTAAAACATTTTATCTCAACTTTTTAAAAATTTGATAAATTTGTATTGAACCAAGACTATGTACTTTTTTTTTTAATTTCAATCTTCTTCTAAAATTATAGACATACTATCAGATAAAAAACATTCCCACACACAAGCTAACATCACCCTCTTATGGACTACATCTTCTACTGATCAGCATGATAAAAATATATCAATGAAATCTATATATTAAAAGCCACCAGTACAATACCCTTACAAAATGAATAAAAGTGCCACAGAAACCCAAATTTTCTAGAAATGAAAAAAGTCTATAAATCATTTTTGTCCCTCATTACCATTATTTAAAATTATTTTACTTTCTTGTTAACATTTTAAGTTGTGTGGACAAAAGGAGCCACATGCTAGCCTGAGAAGCTCAGCGGAGGCCTACGTGGCAGTCTTGCAGCCTCAGAGACCTAAAGTAACCACAAAGGATGGTCTGAAAATTAACATTTAACTACAAAACTGGTTATGGTGGGCAGTGACATCCTGGGCCAGTGTTTTCCCCGACAAAGATCGTCTTTGATCTCTATGAGCACATTTTTGTCTTTTTGCCTCTAAGATAACGTATTTGTGAAATGTCTGGATAACTTGCAACTTCCCTTTCTTTCAGACCCCGCCGGGCATAACAAACAGCACCAAGACATCCCCTCGTTGTCATTGTTATCAAGTTTACACCAACTGTTAATCCTGTATGCATTTATGTAA
>PVJC01012548.1:0-39504 GCA_004026665.1 Murina feae
ACTATATTATACTATATTAAACTCACTTATTAAGCTATATATAAGTAAGTGAAGCTTAGAGAAGTTCAGTATCTTGTTCACAGTTGCACAAGTTGCACGGTTACTGAGAAGTGATCCTGACACAGTGATGACACAGAAGAACTTGAACCCACACAGCTGGCGCACTGAAGGCACTCAGTGAGCACCTATTCCAGCTGCCTCAACACTCTGGCTCTTAGCCACTCTACCCTCCTGCCACTAAATGGGCTGCCTGGGCTCAGATGTTGGGGCCACAGCACTAGGATCAACTGGGGAATCTGTTAAAACGCATATTCCTGTGCCCAACCCTCATGAAGCAGATTCTTTATATCCAGAAACATGCATTTTAACAAGCTGCGCAGCTGATTCTGCACACCAGCGCTCATGAGCCACACTTTTGAGTGCTGGGACATGGGAGTGGTGGGGCAGGCCTAGCAGGACCCGTGGTGGTGGCAAGGATTCAGTGTACAGGAAAACACCCCTAAAATGAGCTTCCATAGCACATCTGTTCAGTAGCACCTACTATTGAGGCTGCCAACTTAGAACCCCGAGGAAATACCCCGTTAAGAGATTTAGAAAACTTTCTTGCGCTAGTACCTGAGTGAGGGCAAAGGGGTGGGACACATGGCTGACCAAGACCTGCCGTAGCTTCCCATTGAGGTCAGCACTCTCAATCCGGTCCAGATGTGCATCTACCCAGTAGATTCTGTGAAGGAAAGGAGATGAGAGTGGCTGCTCAAAATGCTTGTCAGGGAGCCCAGATGCTCTCCCCGCCGCCCTCCAGGAAGCTGCCTGTCCCTTCCTGAGCTGAGCTGGCGAGAGCTGTGTGTAGTCAAGATGCACCGTTGATGAGAGGTCACTGAGTCCCAAAGCTGAAGAGGAGAAGTCAGTGACTCCTAAGTGGGGAGGCCAGTGCTGTTTTAAGGGGGGTGGAGGGCAGGCCCTCTAATGATCTCCGAGGAGCCACCACTAAGTCTCATCTTCCTACCTAAGAATCTAAGTCAAAACTCCTACAAATGCCCTTCAAGAAGAGACTGGGTCTACAAAAACCTCACTGAGGTTAAAGGAAAGGGCATTCCTCTTCTTCATCCCAACTCCTGGGTGACTTTGATTCCTTTCCCTACTTCTGAGGGCAGAAAGGGGAACTGACTACTTCAGAGCTCCTTTCACCCTCTTCTCCTACTCTTTATCATTTTTTATACAGACAAAGAGTTGCAAATTCCAATATCTGAAGGGATCAGGAGAACAAGGAATGTGAAGTCCTATGCCCTTAAATGATGGGGGTAGTGGGACCAGTGGTCCAGCCAGAGGACATGCTCTACTAAACACACTCAAAAACAGGTAAACCAGACAAATAAAGCACACCTCAGAGACGGGGGCTGGATTCAGCAACCCCTGCTCTAAGAATATGTTTGCTTGGCCTTCTCACTGTTTTCTCTTCCCCACCTACCAACAGCTTTCTACCTTTTTGTTTTCACCACTTCAATCTCAAGCATCCCCCTCCTCCACCCACCCTATTTCCAGGAGGCTGTTTGGGACACGATTCCCACCTGCGGGTATCATAGTCCAGGGTCAGGCCATTGGGCCAACCCAGGTCTGTATTGATGAGGACCTTCCTCTCAGAGCCGTCCAGGTTCGCCCGCTCGATCTTGGCAATGTGGCCCCAGTCTGTCCAGAAGAGGTACCTGAGATACAACAGTGACATGATCATCGAGGCATGGGAAGATGGCGCTCAGAGCTTCACAAGGGACACACCGATACCACTCAGATAGGCATCCTCCACTGGCCTCTTCACCAGGCCCTTCTCACCTGGGTCTCTTTTCTGCAGGCCAAGAACTTACCCCTTCCTGGGGAAAACGGCAATGGCCCGAGGCTCATCCAGGCTGTTGTTGACCAGCACTTTGCGGGAGGAACCATCCAGCCTTGATGCTTCAATGGTATTTCGGCCTGTATCTGTCCAATATAAGTTTCTGGCCACCCAGTCCACGGCCAGCCCGTCGGTGGTCTTCAGCCCCTGCCCGATCACTGTCTCCATGTTGCTGCCATTCAGATCTGCTCGCCTTGGGGGAGAGACCATGGTTGGATGAAACCCCTTTAATCCATGTTCCCATAATTGTATCCCCTGTATTGTAAGCTCCATAGACACAGAGACCAAGCATCTGTAAGTCCATTCCTCAGCATCTACACAGTAGGTACTCAAAATATTTGCAGAATAAATACTTCTTAAGAGTACAGTGTTTCCTGCCAGAAAAAGGGTTAATAATTCCCTCTATACCTCAGGGAACAGGTAAGGATTACTAGGGAGCCATTATTTTAAAAAAGGCCAATTTGGCAAAACTTACATGTGTATTTTTACAGAAGTCCTACGCCAGGGAATTCAGGATGGGGGGGCATGTCATAAACATGGGGGGACTTCTCTAAACATATGCCACCTGCCCTCAGCATGAGATTCTCCAGGGAGAACGAAGGAGAGTGCCCTTGTTCCTGCACGTGAGAATCTCTGCATGGTAAACCCCTCTTATTGATGGCAGAGTACCATTTTCCTCAGCTGCGTTGGGTAAAAATATTAAATAAAAATAGAACAAAAATATGAAAACAAAACAAAACGAAAACCTAGTGAACAACCACAAGCCTTGGTGTTGGTCAGCGCTGCTGTTTCACAATACAGATATATGGCTTAGCTACATGGCTGATTCTTCAACGAGTCTTAGAAGATCCTTAGAGCAACCCCAGGGCCCGGTGGTAGGAATGAAAGGCTCCAGGTCCCCAGCCTGATGTTATCTCATCTTTTCGTTTGCTTTACATACCGAGCTTCTATTAATCTTTAAATCAACAACAAAAAACCCCCAAAGGTTCTGTTCGGTATGGCTATGCGGTTAGAGCATCAGTAGGCGCACCAATGAGTAGTGGGTTCAATTCCTGGTCAAGGGCATGTACCTGGATTGCAGGTTTGATCCCAGTGCCCAGTCTGGCCGTGTGCAACCCATCAATGTGTCTCTCTCACATTGATGTGTCTTTCTCTCTCTCTCTTTCTCCCTCCCTTCCACTCTACCTAAAATCAATGGAAAAATATCCTCATCCTCAGGTGAGGATTAGCAAAAACACCACCAAAAAAACAACACACAAAACCCTAAAAGTTTGAAACTCTGTTGTGATAACCTTACGAAGTGAACAAGTCAGGATCCGGACTCACTACCTAAGGTGTCAATTCCCTGAGTCTCTTTAGAGGTCAATACAGACCCTAACCTCACCCATCAGGGACGGGAAGGAGGCCTGTGGCCTCTGGAGCTTTCAGGGATACGCATACCTGATCACATCCAGGAACACATCTGTGTAATAGACTTTTCCATCCACACTGTCATAGTCCAGAGAGATGACATTGTTGAGTTCGGGGACAGGGACATGCACATCTGTGTGGTCGCTGGTGTCCAGTGAGATACGCCGGATGGAGCCACGGCTGGAGAAGAGCAGGTAGGTCTCAGGAGAGGGGTCACAGGTCTTTCCATCCCCCTTCAGCTGGATGCCAGTGGGGCAGGCACAGGAGAAGCCAGAGGGCCGCGGCAAGCAGAGGTGGGAGCAGCCACCATTTCTCGAGCCACACTTGTTAAACCCTGGTGGTGAGAGAGAGAGAGAGAAGCATGAGTGTGGACACCCTGCCTGGAATATTGTCTGAATCTTACAAAGTTTCCTGTGCCTGATTTTCAGCTTTTCTAAATAACAGGGTTTGCCTGGCAGGAATGAGGTAGAAGGGGCAGGAGTGTCTCCACGGGTCCTTTGAAAGTGACAGTATGATGTAGTTGTAGGACCAGCCATACCAGAAGGGAACACAGCCTGATCCTGGAACGGGCTTAGATAGGTCCCTGTCTCCGTGATTATGAAGAAATCGCGATGCTCTCTGATGTTGCGATACCCCCAGAAAGCCATAGGCTCTGGTTCACAGCCCTAGGGGGTCTTCTCACCCAGTGGCTGGGTCCGGTCGACAGCCTGGATGTCCATGAGGCCTGGCAGGTTGGACCTCACCAGGATGACATTGTTGCCAGTATTCTTGTCAGCACGGTGGATGCTCCGAGTCTGCCAGTCGGTCCAGTAGATGTAGGAGTCAAGCAAGGTGAGGCCATATGGGTGCTGCACAGGTGACACCAGTGTGTGACGATTGGCACCATTTAGGTCAGCGACCTCGATTCGCTGTAGAGGAAGGAGAGGTTATCAGTAGGACTGGTTATCAGTAAACTAGGAACTCGCGGTGGAGATGCCAAACAGACATCTCCCGTCTTCCCAGATTCCTGGGAAGCAGCAGGAGCAGGACTCTCACCTCGGTGTGGGCATCAGCCCAAAGCAGTTGGGAGCTGGCCTTGTCCACAGTCAGGCCATTGGGCCACCCCAGGTTGTTGTTGATGAGCACTGTCCGGTCTGAGCCATCCATTCCAGACCGCTCTAACTTGGCGTTCTCTCCCCAGTCTGTCCAGTACATGTACCTGGGCAAAGAAGAATACTAGCTGGTTATTCCCTCAGCTCCTGGATATGGTAGGTATTTATAATATGCCAAAGCCTGTGAAAAAATTTCACATTTGCAAGATGAAAAAGTTCCTGATATCTGCTTTGCAATAATGTGAATTAAGGCCACACAACTGCACTGTACATTTAAAAATAGTTAAGATGGTAAATTAATATTTTTTAAAATATTAATTTAATGAAAAAGTACTCTCTCTATATCATCTCTCTTAATCCTCACAAGAGTCACAAGGTGTGACTCATCTCCATTTACCAGTTGAACATTGGTAACTTGTTGAAATTGGAGGTAAGGAAGTTGAAAATCAGAGAGGTTAAACACTGAACTTAAAGTGACAGATGCAGCTATAATAAATGGTGAAGGAATTTGAATCCCAGACTTCTGAGTCCAAGGCTCATGCTTTTAACCTCTACACTATGCTGCCACTCTGAAAGGAGTCACAGAGAGTGAAACAGCTGCAGGAGGTCGGTCTCAGTGTCCCTGTGAAGCGTGCTTGCTCTCCATTGCCCACGTTCACCCCATCCCTAGCCCCAGCCAAGCTGACCCATCCTGTGCCCAGGCACAGAGCCAGCTCTCACCCCATCTCATGGTACAGTACAATGGCTCGGGGGCTGTCAAGATTCTGCCACACCAACACTTTCCGCATGGACCCGTCCAGGTTGCCCACTTCAATCCGGTTGGTTCCAGTGTCTGTCCAGTATACTTTGCGGCCAATGGCATCCACTGCGAGCCCATCTGTGGTTTGCAGGCCTGCAGGAAGTCAAGAAGAGCACGCTGGCTCCTGCCTTAAAACAGATGGGCTATTTCCCCAGCTCTGTAGCTAGACAGGCGGTCCCTGGGCCGGGAGCAGGGCCCACCTGTGGTGATGATGTCCTCGTGCTGTGAGCCATCCAGATTGGCACGGCTGATCCTGTGCAGTGTGCTGTCTGACCAATACACTTTTCCTGGAAAGGAAAGGCTTGGCTCAGCCTGGACCCTCTCCCCCCACAAAGGGACATGCACAGCTGACTCAGGCCCTGAGACACCAGAGCATGTCAGAGAGCCCTGTAACCTGTAGCAAGGAAACCAATAGAAATGTAGCCCTAGCCAATTTGGCTCAGTGGATAGAGCATTGGCCTGCAGACTCAAGAGTCCTGGGTTTGATTCTGGTCAAGGGCCCGTACTCCAGATGCAGGCTCCTCCCTGGCCCGGGTCCTGATCGGGGCACGTGCAGGAGGCAACCAATCGATGTGTTTCTCTCATATTGATATTTCTCTGTCCTTCCCTCTCTCTTCCACTCTCTCTGAAAATCAATAATAATAATAAAAAAAATCCTCAGGTGAGGATTAAAAAACAAAAAAGAAATGTAGAAATGTCATAGCAGGATAGCTCTTGGCAGAGAGGGAGATGAGGGCCAGAAACCTTGCCCTCATAACCAAAGAGAAAGTGCTGAAGAGACAGGGCTGACATTGTGTCAGGAATGGTGAGCTCCCAGGTTCTCAGCAGGAGGCGGAGGGGATAAGGAAAGCAAGGATAGCAGTTGTTATAGGGCAGGGACAGGAGGCCAGAGGAAAGGGGGGCCACGCAGACCTTCTTGGGGATCCACTCCAATGGCAATCGTGTTCTTCATGGTAATGTTGACTGGTACCACCACATCGGCAAAATAAGGGATATCCAAGGACACCATGCGTATATCTATCCTCCTGGCGAAGATGAGGAAACTATTCATGCCTGCCCAGGTGGGGAGAGAAGGAAAGGAAAGGACAGTCACTCTAGCACAGCCATGAAGAGGATTTGGAGTGAGGCAAACGGAAGTTCATGCTCTGGCTCTGTCAGATTCTAGTTGAGTGATCCTGGACAACTTATTTCAACTGTGTATCACAATCAATATCTGGACCAAGGGGACCATAACTGGGTGGCTGTGGGACTAATGGAGATCATGGTCAGACAGCACTGCATAGCGAGTTTGATACTGCCATAAATGATAGCTCTCTATTTGAAGGATCTTTTACCATGAGGTTTTGGGAACTTCACGTTAAGTGAAAGAGGGCTTTCCCCCAGCCTTGGAGGCACAATTCACAGTTCCTTTCCAACTAAATTTCCTCGGAAGTTAGAACTCCAAGGCAGCCCACCATGCAGCATCCCCTGGGGAGAAACACTGACTTCCAAAACCTGGGCGGCCAGGTCCTGCTTCTCACAAAAGCACTTCATCTAAGGGGAGCACCATTACATTGTAGATATCAAACATTTTAATATTTATTAAGAGCGATTTGGGGCAGCTGGGACTAAAGTAACTTATTCTAACCAAATCAGGATATAATGACAATTTCCCAACAGAGGTAAATGAAGTGTCTGAGAGGGGAGCATCTTTTATGCATATGCATGAAGACACCATAAGAACTAGTTGGGGTCTGTCTCTCATCCTGTCTACCTGCTCCCCAGCCTCTGTCCTGGACCTCTCCTCTTTTCTAAAAGCTCAGTCTCTCCCCTAAACCTCTAGGAGCACCAGGACTTACACTTTCTCGGACCACATTGGAGTCCATCTACAGGGAAGGAAGAGAGCCCTGCCCCTCCCTAAGAGGCTCCCTCCAGGTTTCTAATGGTTAAGACTCACCTGGTGAACATATCTTGCCATCGGGCATCAGGTTGATGCCTGTGGGGCAGGTACAGCTGAAGCCAATAGGATTTGGGGACCGAAGACACAAGTGGCTGCAGCCACCATTCTCCATAGCACATGGTGTGGTCACTGGGAAGGGAGGAGGAGGGGGGTCAGTAATGAGGACTACAGCACAGGGAGGCCAAGGAGAAGCTGGTATGGGCCAAAGGCTGCTCACCTGGGGGCCGCCGGCGGTGGAAGACATGGATGTCCATGAGGTTCTCCAAATTCTCCTGCAGGGTCTCCCGGTCCAGCCCCGTCAACCGGTCAGCGCTCTGGATACTCTTGGTCTGCCAGTCTGTCCAATAGATGCGCTCTTCATAGAGGGTCAGCCCAAACGGGTGGGGGAGCTGGCTTCCGATCAGCACCTACCAGGGACCCAGCATGTATGTCATCACCCAGCAAGGCCCCACAGTACTCAGCAGTGTCTGAGCACTCGGGCAAGGAGCCAGAATGCAGCTTGGCCATTACTGCCTGCTGTGTGAACTCATGTGACCTTGCACAAGAGCTGGTTGTTAAATCTCTCTTCGCCTAAGGCTGCCAATCTGTGATAGGGTTGTGATAATGCCTGGTTCCAGGGGTTGTGTGATGATAGTAAAACGTCATGTATTATTTATATAATCTCAAAGTATCTGCACAGATGTTTATTAATCACAAAAGGAAAAGTAGCAACTTTACAATGGACATCCTCTTAACAATTCAATTCCAGTTCATATCACAATGTGATGAGTCAAGATCTGTGCCTTACTGATGAGACACACTGAGAACTCAGGACTTGACTTCACGTAATGTAGTATGACTGTCCTCAACGCATAATCTGAATCTAATCACAAGGAAACAGCAGACAAATTGAGGATTATTCTAACCAAAATAACTGACATTTCCTCTTTAAAAATACTAAGGTCAAGAAAGACACAAAGCCCACCCCTCGTGGCTCAGTAGTTGAGTGTCAACCTATGAACCAGGAGGTCACGGTACAATTCTGGGTCAGGGCACATGCTGGGTTGCAGGCTCAATCCCCAGTGTGAGGTGTGCAGGAAGCAGCGATGAATGATTTTCTCTCATAACAGATGTGTCTCTCTCTCACCCTTCCTCTCTGAAGTCAATAAAAATATATAAAAAAAAATAAGGACATGAAAAGGTTCAGGAAGTATTCTAGATTAGAGACTGAAGAGATGTGATATTAAACACAATTGTGATCCGAGATTGTATCTTGGACTAAAAGAGAAAAAGGAAAAAGAAAAGCTACAAAGGACATCACTGGGGCAATTGGCAGGGAAATTCAATATTGATTAGATAGTACCGTTGTATGAATGTTAAAATTCCTGATTTTGACCTTTGTACTGTGATTATGTAAGTCAATGTCTCTGTTCTTAAAAAATACGCATTGAAATATTTTGGGGTCAAGGACAGGATGTCTCTAGTTTAATTTCTGATTGCTCAGAAAACTAATAATGTGTGTGTATGTGTTGTACATAGAAATACAGACTGAGAATAATACAACAATGTGGCAAAATGTCAGCTATTGGTTCTTTTGACTGTTCTTGCAACTTTTCTGTAAGTTGGACAAAATAAATATTAACAAAAACAAATAGAGAGAGATCATGGTGCAACTGGTGTTTAATTAGTATTTGTTGTTATATTTCTTAGGAAATCACTTCTATCCCCAGCCCACGATCTCCACGAATTCCTGGATTCCTTTTATCAGCAAGCACAGAAGGTCAGCCACAGCCTCAGAGAAATAGCATACATCCCTTACTGGGTCCCCTTGAGGTCCCCCTAGCTTAAGGTGACCAGACGTCCCGCTTTTAGCGGGACAGTCCAATTTTTAACAATTTGTCCTGCGTCCCACGGTGTTTTAAAAAAGTCCCAATTTTTGGAAAGAATGCACAACAAGCTAGGGAACGGCAGGAGAACGGGAAGGGAATATACGGTTTTTGGCGGCCAAACGGTCAATGGTGTCCCGCTTTATCAATGTTAAAATCTGGTCACCTTACCCTAGCTCCTGTCGGCTGCCAGCCAGGAGTGATGCCTTAAAGGCTGTCAGGGCTGTGGGAGGATGCCTTAGTGCCACCCTTACCTTCCTCTTGCTGCCATCCAATCCAGCAAATTCAATTGTCTTCATGCCAGCATCAGCCCAGTACAGCCGCTGGGATCCATAGTCAATGGCTAGTCCATTAGGCCAGGTCAGATTGGAAGAGATGATGACCTGGCGGTCCGAGGCATCCATGCCAGCTCGTTCAATCTTGGGGCTTGCACCCCAGTCAGTCCAGTACATGTACCTGGGCACAGACAAGGGAGGTCTCAGAGCATTCCAGTTAACACCCAGTGGGGATTCAGAGTACCGAGGGTTTTAGGGTTCCTGTCTGCAATAGCTTCTCAGCCTCCTCTCTCAGTGTGCAGTCCTGCCCTGGACTCAGAGCTATCTGAAGATTTTATATCTTCTATCACTATCACAGAGTCTTAATAAAAGCAGAGCCCACAGAATTCTACATAACCATTAAGAAGAACAATATATAGATCTATATCATCACATGCAAAGATATATATATAATATACATAAGCAAATGGAAAGATATCCAAGATATATAGCCATGTGAAAACACCGAGTTACAAAGCAATGAGACATTGTTGTAAAACCAAAACCACCACCACTACCACCAAATGTATACCATATAGACACGAAGAAGAAAGCCTGGGGAAAACGCCCTCAGCTGTTCACAATGGTTACTGCTGGAGAGTGAGGTGATAGGGAATCTTTACTTTCCATGGATTTATCTATTTTTTTTAATGAGTTACTTTTATAAGCAGACCAAAAAAAAAAAAAAGACGGGATGATTTAAAGGTTTCCTGTCCACTGAGGATACAAAGTTGTCACTATGCTCTGTGGTTTCTACAGTTGCTGTTGCTTCCTGATGTTCCCATAGAACTGGTCACTCTTGCTACCGCCAGACTCCCCTCTAGTACTCAGGTCTGGAAAGTGGGTGGGGCTTACTCCAAAGGAGCAGGTGCTCACCCGCCCATAGGTTCCACCACAATGTCTCGGGGACGATCAAGGTTCTCCCAGATGAGTACTGTCCTCATGCTGCCATCTGTGTTGGCCACTTCAATCCGGTCTGTCCCTACCAAGAAGTAGGAGGCAAAGACATTAACTCTAGTCTTGGTCGTTCACCCTCTTACCTTCCATGCCCAAGCATGGAGTCTGGCATGTAGTAGACGCTCAAGAAGGACTTTGTACAATGATAGTCAGTGATTTGAATTTTGAGAAGAAGTTCAAGGAAATGACCAGTTCCATGACTTTGAAGAACAATGCTTCCTCAACACAAGCAACCCACTCTGTCCTATAATTTAAGGCAATGCTCCTCAAACTCTAGTGTGCATAAGAATCAGGAAAGCTTGCTGAAATACTGATGCCTGAACCAACCCCAAAGATTCTGACTCAGCAGGTCTGGGGTAGGGTCCAAGAATTTGCATTTCTAGCAAGTTCCCAGGTAATGTTAATGCTGCGGGGCCAGGGACCACACGTCAAGTAGCTCTGGTTAAGGTATTCTCCTTGCCTCCCAAACTCACCTGGATCATAGAAAACCCCCATTTCACCAAGACAGTGATGGGAGAAATCAAAGGGCACAGTCGCCTTATCTGAAATGCTTCAAAACATTCTCAGGCATCAGCTACCTATCAGAAGTAGCTGCCATTGGATTGGCATGTGCCAAATCCTCAATGTGAGCTTCTAGCTTTAGCTCTGTAGCAGCCCAACCACTCCTGACCTTCCAAGGACTTCAGGTCAAGACAGCAGTAGTCCAGGAGGGGCACTGGGCTCCTCCTACCGGAGGACAGGATTTTACGTAAGAAGAGTCCCATAGAGCCAGGCCATGGCTACCCATACATACCTGCATCTGTCCAGTACAGCTTGTTGGTAACCCAATCAATGGCCAGGCCTGCTGGACTCTCCAAACTGGTATCCACTACCACCTGGGCAGGAAGCAAAGCTGTATCACCAACTCGACTTGCATTCCAGCTCTGGGGCCTAAACGTCACCAATTCTCAGATTGGGAGAGTGTGGGAAGCCCTTACCCAGGAGAGGGAGGATTCTACCCCTTAATCTCTGCCCTGCCCGAGGGCCTGGGCCCACACTGGGCCCTACCTCCTGTCCTGTTCCATCCCACTTGGCCCTGCTGATGGTGTCAGTGCTGACATCTGTCCAGTACACGTGGTCATCCCGGGAGTCCCAGTCAAGGGCCACAGCACTGCGCACGTCAGCCAGTGGGATGACATCGTCGGACAGGTCCTCTGTGTCGAAGCTGATCCGACGGATGTCCATCCTTCGGGCAAAAAGCAGGAACTTGTCAAGACCTGATCAAAGGCCGAAAGGGGTCTTCTTTTAATGCTCTAAATCCAATAACAGTGACAGACATAGACGCTCACCTGTGTGACATTTGGTTCAGTCACACCTCCTGGGACCTGGTGCCCTTTATTCCCTACGCTTCACACCTCAGGCCCCTTTGAGCACTGGGCAGCTTATGCTGGCAGAATCAGACTTTAGGATCAAATGGAAATAGGCTCTCCCCAGGGCGTAGCAGTACCTCCTGTTTAAGTGTCTGTCAGCTTCATCTCAACTTTTCTCACCTCTTTGTTCCATCCCCTTCAGTGCATTGGCTACATGGTGACCCACACTCACCCCTACCCCTATGATTTCTATGTCTGCTCGGGGTTTAGGCTGATGCACCCCGTCATCTAGAGCTCGTCCTCTTTCTCTTCTCTTTGCTTGAGTCAATAGTGACTGTTCACTTACTCCACGCTAGGCATGGAGCTTGGTGCTTTTCTTGCCTTGCCTCTTCCACCCTCGTAGCGTCTTTGTTGTGGTCTGTGCTATTCTTATTCTCATTTTCTAGAGAGTACCGCTGAGGCTAGGAGAGGTCAAGTAACCTGTGCAGGATCCTCTGACTACAAAGCACCAGAGCTGGGACTTAATTCAGGTCTGAATCCAGAGCAGCAGCCCTGGCCACTCCCTTACATGGCTTCTCCCCGTCTTGGTCTTCTCCACCCTCTGCCTCTATTCTGTACTGTCCAAATGTTTCCCAGAATACATTTCTGCCTGGAAAGGCACTCCCTGCCTAACTTTACTGTCTTCCTTTAAGATCTGGGAAATCCCTAAGGGAAAGTCCTAGGGAAACCTCTTGCACTTCACTAAGGGCAGTCTGGGAAGAGCTGCGCACAACAAAATGCAGGGAAACGAGGCTCTCAGTCCATGTGTGCTGAGTGAGTATTGCCTCTGTTCCTCTGAATAGTTCCCCTCATCCCTGAAAGGACCCAGATACCACGAGCAACTTGATTTTAGTCAGAGATAAGAGGGTCAGTGGGTACATGGCAGTAAGTAAGGGAAGCTTCTGGTTGTGAGAAATTCCCCCAGGCCCCTTGCTGGTGATGCCATATGCCTGCGTCACTCCTCTCTGGACTATTCTTAGGAAAAGTCACCTGTGGCTCTGAGCTAGACAGGTCCACCCTCTCAAGGCAAGGCCCCTGCAAAAGCTTAAAGGAAGACAAAGTAGCAGTTCAAGGAGTGACCAGGGAGTCCCACTGTCTTTCTCTGTTAGGCACATATTTATCCAGGGCCTGTGTGTATACCGGGCATCCTCAGAGTCCTAATCTTGGCTCTCTGGTTTAGGGGCAGAGAAAAGCTTTTTAACAGGGTGAGGCTAAAGGTAAAGAGATAGGAAACCACCCCCCTACTTTCTAGAAGAACCCTCTTGCTGCCTACAGAAAAAGTATCCTACCTGGTGGAATGATACAGAAGCCTGGTTGCAGGTTTTCATACGTGACTGGGTGGTGTCACTGAAACTTTAGCCCTCAGCTTTGACCCAGGAGCCCTTGGCCTCTTACGTTCTTCCTCTCCAGGGGCTACATGAGGAGCCTGGCTCTTCCCCATAACAGGCAATCCTTTAAACTCATATCCCTGTTCCTTCCACCCTCTCACATGGCACATCCACTGAGGCAGGTGCCTCAGACCCACTTACTCTGGGCACAGGCATGGCTGCTGATCTTGCGGAAGCCAGTGGGGCAGGCACAGGTGTAGTTATGGCCACTGGGTAGACACAGGTGGGTGCAGCCTCCATTGTTGTCCCCACAGCGGTTTTTCCCTGCTCAAAGAACCCAGAACAAGAGGGTCAGGCGAGACTAAAGGTGGGCTCAAGCTTAGGGGTTTGGCTATGGTGTGTGCTCCATGAAGGGAGGAACTATATCTTATTATTTTTTTTATATTGGCCTCAGCTGTGAGGTGTGAGCCCCTGACATACAGGAGATGCTCTATAAATGTTTGCATAAATTAGATAGGAACAGGGAAACTGAATGAGTCTTTCATGAATCTTGGTGTTGTACCACCATAAATGTCCAGCAGAGGGAGAAATTAGCCCACGTCAGTGCCAACCTCAAATTTCCCAGCCAGAAACAATGGCAACTGTGACAGGTGCAGGGAAGGTTCTCAGAGGCACCAGAGGCTCACCAGGTGGGCAGTTTTTTTTACCTGCAGGCTGGCGCTGGGGGTGCAAGGTGTGGATGTCCATAGGGAAGTGGAGTTTGTTGCGAATGATCTCTTGGTTCTTGCCAGTAAATTTGTTAGCACTATTGATGCTCTTGGTGTGCCAGTCCGTCCAGTACAGGCTGTCTTCAAACACTGTGATGGCAAAGGGGTGCGGGAGACCTGGGGAAAGTCCAAGAGAACCTCAGTCCAGACATGGCCTGCCTGGCCCCTGCACAAATCTCACCCTCTGCCAAGGTTCCAGGCAGCCAGGATGGGGAAAGGAGGATGGGAGACGAAGGAGAGGGAGGAAGGACCTCACCTTGGCTAATGACAGCCTTGCGGTGACTCCCATCCAGATTGGCCCTCTCGATGACGTGGTGCTTAGCATCCACCCAATACATACGATGCCCGGCATAGTCAATGGTGAGGCCATTGGGCCAGAAGAGATGGGTATCGGCGATGATGCGGCGTCCAGACCCATCCATGCTAGAGGCTTCGATGCGGGGGGTGTTACCCCAATCTGTCCAGTAAATGGTACTGGGAAGAGAGAAAGGGACACTGAGAAACAGGCAGTAGAGCGTGGGTAGGTAACGGGGAGAGTAATAGGCAAGGGGTTTTATATCCAGTACACACCAGGGTCCCCAACTGGCAGGAGATACATTTTGTTTGGTCAGGAGAGTGTTTTTTAACTGTTTTAATTTAAATGTCTCTAGACAGGGCATTCAGTCATTAAGCAAATTTTTGTTTGCAATATCTGCTATGGGGAGGGCACTATCTTAGGCACTGGGAGTGCAGCAGTGAACAACAGACAAAAATTCCAACCCTCAAGGAATCGATCATCTGACGTAACATTAGAACAGGGACTTCTCTATCACACTCTCCACAACTGACTTTTGTATTTTATACACACACACACACACACACACACACACTTTCTAAAATAGCCGACCTACAACTGCAGAATCTTAGAATACACTCCCTTTATTTGACTGCATTGAATTTTCAAAAGCCAGGGGCTAACAATTTCCATTTCAGAAGACCTTTCTTCTAATCATAAAGTTATTATTAATGAGCTGAACCTTATGAGCTAATAATAAAAAAATAAACACCTACAACTTAATTAATGTTATGCCATTTAAAATTCATCATCTCATTTAATCTCCACACAGCTAAGAGGTAGGTATGCTTCTTATCACCAATGTAGACATGAGTAAATGGAGGCCGAGAGAGATAAACTAACTACCCTAAGGCCATTCAGGCAGCTACTGCAGAGCCAGGACTCAAACCCAGGTGTGCCTGGGTGCAGAGCCCATGCTCTTGATACCCAATAAAATCTGGCCCAAGTGGCCTGGGCACTGTCCCTAGGGGTTGCAAGAGGGATTTAGGAACTTGAGACACAACTCACTCACCCCTCCATGGGGTGCAAGGCAATGGCCCGAGGCTTCTCAAGGTTCTGCCAAAGCAGTACCTTCCGGTGGGCCCCGTCCAGGTTGGCTACCTCTATCCTTGATGTCCCTGAGTCGGTCCAGTAGAGTTTGTCATGAACCCAATCCACTGCCAGGCCTCCTGGTAGAAAGAGGCAGTGGAAATCGTTAGGGATCCAGCCCAGGTTATCCGTGCCAGAGTAACAAGAGTAAACTCTGGCACGAGGCAGTTTCTTGGGCCAGGCAGTGTATTACCATTTTTTATATACATTTAATCAGCATAGCAAGTCTGTGAACTGGCTACTGTAACCTCATGAAGATGAAGAAAGTGAGGCCCAGGAAAGTCAAGCTCCAGGTCATGCATTTCCTCCTCTCAGTCAACTCTATTGCACTTCCTGAATTCTGGCTCCCTGAACCACACTGAGGGTCCTACACTGCACTGGCTCAGCAATTTGCAAATTGTAGCTTAGGCAGTTCAGAAGGTCCATCATTTGAGTCAACTGTGCTCGATACTGAATTCCAACCCACTTCACCTGCTTGTACAATGGCCCGGAACTGCCAAGTGAGCTGTGATTTTTTTTTTTTTTATCTATAGACAATTGGATATATTTATCTGGTTCAATCAGAATACTCTTTTAATATATATATATATATATATATATATATATATATATATATATATATGTTATGATTTCAGAGAGGAAGGGAGAGGGAGATAGAAATATCAATAATGAGAGAGAATCATTGATCAGTTGCCTCCTGCACATCCCCCACTTGGAATTGAACCAGCAATCTGGGCATGCACCTTGACTGGGAATCGAACTGTGACCTCCTGGTTCATAGGTCGACACTCACCCACTGAGCCATGCCAGCCAGGCAATCAGAATACTCTTAATACTAAGCAATCAAAACAAATTTCAGAATTAAGCTGGATGCAAAGCTGATACAAAAATTTAACTGTCATCCATAAAGCTTTGATTTCAAATGGCTGCATTCATCACAATGGCCTCATTATTCTAACTCATTGAGCTCAATAACAAGCAAATGACACAAATCGGAACCTATGATATTCAAGTTTACTAACAAATGTTATCAACATCAGTTCCATGCAAAATTTCACTGGAAGAAAAAGATGTTCTGCTGCCCAAGGTTTGCAAATCTCTAGCCTGATCCTCCCATGACTACTTCCCACATGGTGTGGCCCTGCCCCAGCCCAGAGCCTAGTTCCCTACCTGGGCTCTCAAGGCCCGTAGACACAACCTCCTCCACGTTGCTACCGTTGAGGTTGGCCCGCAGGATCCGGTCCAGGGTGACATCTGACCAGAAAACAAGCTCGTGCCGGTGATGGAAGTCAAGGGCGATGGCATTCTCCAGGTTGTTGAGCAGCAGGGTGTACTCGGAGCGGTGCGGCAGCACCTGCCGGATGTCGATGCGATTGGCGAACAGTAGCACAGGCTCCGGCCCTGGGACATGGCATAGAAATGGGGCCCCCACTGGCTCCAGAGCTGCACCCTCCGCATCCACCCCAGCTTCTGGGCTGACAGATGACACCCCTGGTCCATTGGGGCATGTCCCAAGCTGCCGGCATCAGTGCTAAAAATGTGGGAGCTTCTGAAGTATACTCCCCCAGCCCAGCCCACCGTAACCCATGCCAGCAAGGCTTTTTGGAGGCCCCCAAAGGCACCTCATAGCTCCATTTTCCTGAGTTGAAAATATTTCTAGGTCTCAACAAATTGCTGAGCACTGGAGCACCTGGCTTTCTCCACCACACTCAGACTTCTACCCCCCACTCCCCCAGCCAAATGCCAACACCCCTTACCCAGAGCCTTGCAGCTGCGCCGGTCAGGCCGGAGTTCGTAGCCTGCCTCGCACCAGCACTGGAAAGCCCCTTCGCTGTTGGTGCAGCCCTGGCTGCAATACCCTTCCTCGGCACATTCATTCACATCTGTGGGGACCGGGCAGGTCAGGAGCTCTTTTTTTCTGCCATTCTCACACCCCCACTTCCTGGCTGACTAGTTGCTTCCCTGCCCACATGCCCATCTATTTTCTAAACCTAGTGGGAAGGCTAGATAACAAGTGGTTAAGGGCTTCAAAGTCATCAGACCTGGGCTGGAGTTCCAACTATTCACCAGCTCTGTGGCCTTCAGTAAGTTACTTAACCTCTCTGAGCTTCAGTTTCCCCACGTGTGAAATGGAAGGGACAATCCCTTCCTCTTATGGTTATGATGAAATGAGCTCATGTCTGTCAAATGTCTGACCCATGGGAACACAGCTGCCTGTCTGCCACCCCTGCCCAGCATCCTGGCCCTGTTACAAACCAGTCCCAGCTCACCCTGGCACATGCGCCCATCCTCTGTGAGCCGGTAGCCTGTGTGGCAGGTACACTGCACCGCCCCCCGCACCATCTGACACTTCTGGGAGCAGCCACCGTTGTTCACATTGCAGTTCTCCTCACCCGTCCGGGGCCCTGTGCCAGCCAAGCCAGAGATGGGAGTTGAGCCCAGAATCCTCCCCCAGAGAGCCAACTTGGCATTCCACCTGGACCACGAAGAACAGCTCCCGAGGCTGCTGGAGTCCTTAGGGAGGATTCTCTTTGAACTGTATGGGTGGGGTTCAGCCACAAACCACGGGCCAGGCCCGCCCACTGGGGACACTCACGGCAATTCTGCTGTGGGCTTTCGTCACTGTTGTCACCACAGTCATTGACCCCATTACACAGCTTCCTCTGGCCAATGCAGCGCCCGTTCCAACACAGGAACTGGTCCGAGGCACACTGGGGGCTTCCTAGAGAAGGGGGGAGGGAAGGCCAGAGGAGGGTCAGGTCACAGCAGGGCAGGGCTTGGGTCAACAAAAGGATGGGAGCCTGTCATTTTCCAAGGCGAGCTGGAGACAGATGAGACTCAAGGTGGGAGGGTCAGGGTCCCAGGCAGGAAACAGCTCAGACAGGGCTGGCTAAATGTCTGCATTCGTTTTCTCCTCAGGACACCACAATGGACGGTGAGGACGTGGGACAGAATGAGAGTGTATCTGTGTGCCCGGCACCTGGTGTTGCTAGGGGAGTGGGGGTGGGACTCTCAGCCACAGAAAGCAGTCCTTGCTCACTAGGCCAGATCATCAGGCTCTGGCTGAGGCATTTGAAACTCATAGGCCTGATATTGTGTTACAGGCCATAAGGCCGCAGGTCAACAAATGCACCTGGATTTGACGCTGGTAACTGAGAAAGGCAGGAAAACTTCCGGCCTTGAGCAAGACTGACTAAAGCATCACCTTGGCCCAACTGGAATAGTAGCTGTAATACCTTCTTTCCGCCTGTCCTTTACCCCACCTGTAGGCTAAGGGACCTGGAGGACCCCTGGGGGGACTCTACCTGTGTTCTCACAGTTCTCTTCATCACTGTTGTCTGCACAGTCATCCTCCCCATCACAGCGCCAGGACAGGCGGACGCAGCGGCCTGACCGACAGCGGAACTGTTCTGCTGTGCACATGGAGGTGGCTGCCAAAGCAAAGGCCTCGTGAAAGGCTGGCCCTATTTCAGCCCAACACACCACCCTGCCACCCAAAATTGCACTTTATGCCACTCTTCCTTTTTTTTAAACAAATATTTTTATTGATTTCAGAAAGGAAGGGAGAGGGAGAGAGAGAAACATCAATGATGAGAGAGAATCATTCATCACCTGCCTCCTGCACACTCCCTACTGGGGATTGAGCCCACAACCACAGCATGTGCCCTTGACCGGAATCACACCCGGGACCCTTCAGTCCATAGGCCAACGCTCTATCCCCTGAGCCCAACCAATGTCCTAGTTGAGCTATGGGGCATCTTGGTGTGAATTAGAAAACAATGCCCTTCTCTCAAGACACTTTACTGCCATCTGCTGGAAAACAATCACGATGAATACATAAATCTATAGAAGTACAGAACATACGTCTATGTGACAGGTATCCGTTTGGACAGGGCACCTCTGTGCAAACTACACAACTGAACTTGGTGATTATGTCTAATCTGTCTTCAGGCTTTGTTGGGGGTGGATTCTTCGGCTCCACAACCCCTCTCCCTGCTTCTAGCTCACACCTTCAGTGCTGTCCCCCACTCACTGCAATTGCGCTCGTCAGATTGGTCGTCACAGTCTGCGTCGCCATCGCAGCGCCAGCCTGCGTTGATGCACAGGCCACTGTCACACATGAACTCCCCAGAACGGCAGGGCTGGTGGGAGGCTGGGAAACACATCAAACCAGTCTGTGCACCGTGTCCCGTAGCAGACCAGAAAGCCACAGCCCTAGCATTCTGGCTCCCCCCGTCTCTGCCCAAGAGGAACCAGGGAATCCAGAAAGTCCCCCCCATCCCCCTTGTGATCCTGCCCCAGCTGGCACTTGTGCCTTGCCAACCCAGCCTGGCCTCCTTCCTCCCTCCACCCAGCTGGCTAGAGCACTCACAGCAGTCAGACTCGTCAGACCAGTCTCCGCAGTCATCATCGCCATCACAGTGGTAAATGTCGAGGATGCAGCGGCCGTAGGCACACTGGAACTCTTCCAGGTTGCAGGGGGGGGCTGGCACTGCCGAGGCTGGAAGGAAAGCAGGGGTGGGGAGGGGCATACACTCAGGTCTGGGCAGAGGAGGGGGCAGGATGTGCAGGCAGAGTACCTTCCTCAAGTGAGATGTAACCAGGCTTCATTGAAGATGGCCCTTGTAGACTCCCATAGTCAGGTGGACCAAAACGAGGCCATCCCTTCCACCCAAGCTCAATCTAGGAGGAGCTGCTTCTTAAGAACCCACTCTCCTTGCCCACTACTCATGCACTCCTCAGCCTGGCCCTCAGCCCATGGGACAGAGCCCTCTGCCCAGCCCAGCCCAACAGCCTGAGGTCTGGGGCCACTCACGACAGCTCTCCTCGTCAGAACCATCTTTGCAGTCGGTGTCACCATCACAGTACCAGTGCTCAGCAATACAGCTTCCATCGCTGCAGCGGAATTCCTTGTCAGAGCACTTGCGCATGTCTGGGGGATGCAATGGGACAGCAATCCTGAGGGAACCCTACAAGCAATCCTCTTAAACTCCTGCCTGACTCTCACCCCCACTGATCCTGAGGAGGTCTGACTTAGCCAGCAAGACACCACAGATTCAGTGCAGACTCTCTGGGGAAAGCTGAGGCCCTAGAGAGACTGGGCCTCAGGCTCCTGCTCTGTGATTGCTGGGGGTCTGGGATGCTCTGCCACCCCCTCTACCCCCTCGCAGCCTCCCCCTGCCTTCCTCCAGCTACTCCAGACACATAGATACCTGGGCAGTTCAAGGTTGGGCCCGTACTTGAGTCACTGCTGTGCTCTCCTCCCATGGCCAGGCCATCTACCACCACTTGTCTGCCTCCCAGATCACCACTCACCACACTGTTCATCACTATTGTCCCCGCAGTCATTGTCACCATCACAGTGCCACAGGCTCCGGATGCAGTAGCCGTTCTGGCAGGGGAACTCGTCCTCCTCACACTCCCGGGGGGCTGTGGGCAGAGCAGTCGGGCTGCTGCAGGCAGTGGGGTCAGTGCCTGGGAGCCCAACAGATAGCCCTTGGGAGCAGAGCAGTCAGGCAGGGGAGAAGGAAGCTGCCCCGAGGGATCAGGAGCAGGTGGCTGTCTCGTGGGGGGTGAGCAGAGGACCTTTTCTGACCACTAGAGGAGGTGACAGAACAGGACCAAGAGCTGACATGGGCCTGGGGACATCACTTTCCGATTGAAAATTCCCTCCCAACAGAGCCTGACGGAGCCCGCCCGGCCCGCACTCACGACAGTCCTGTTCATCTGAGTCGTCCTCGCAGTCGTTGTCCCCATCGCACACCCAGGAGCGGCGGATGCATTTGCCATTGTCACAGTGAAAGTCAAGAGGAGAGCAGGTGGGCAGCACTGAGTCCCAGGGAACAAGAATGGAAGAAGGAATTAGCGTGGTATGCTTATTCCGGCAGACTCAACAGGGCTGTCTGAGTTATAGTCCTTCCCCAGATTCCTGTGCCTGCCCCCAGCCGATGAGAGGCTGAGCAGAAACGTAACAAAGAAGTGAGAGTATTAGCAGGGCACGGTGGTGAGGGGTTCACGAGGCAGAATAGCCCAAGGAACTCAAAACCACTAAGAAAGCAATAAGAAGAACACGATCAAGAGAAAGAAGCGTATTTTTTTTTTCCTTTCCCCTTGTTAAATGATGATTGACACATCTGGGCTCAATTTCCAGTTCTAGAACTCATTACTTATCACACTGAGCAAGTCGAGTCCTCCCTCTGAGCTGTAGGTTCTTCAACTGCACAATGGGGATAATTATACTCTGCTCACAGAGGGCTCATGTGAAAGTGCTACATGAAAGTGAGCCATTTACCATCATCACAATTAGCTGAAATGGTTAGTGGTAATAAGGTCCAGATTGTAGTTTCATTCTTATTAGACTAATTAGCCACCTTCAGACATATGTGCCGCAGGTTGCACCCCTGAACCCAGACAACTGACTCAGCAGTGCTATTTCTATACATCCAAGTCGGCCCTCTAGCCTGTTGTGCGCATGTTATTACACTAGAGGAAAAGAGAGACTTAAAGAGAATACATTTCTTACAAAGTTTATGTTATTGAAAAAGATGTGATTATACAGGATATTAAATGAGAAGTGAATAATCTACATTAGTATATCGCATGCACATTAAAAAATGCACAAACATGCAGTACACATACACCTAGTCACATACAGAGAAAGCTATTTAAAGAGACTAACTATAGTTTCAAGAGTGTTTTCCTCTATACTTATTTCAAAGTTTGCTTGTTTTTAAAATATATTTTTATTGATTTCAGAGAGGAAGGGAGAGGGAAAGAGATAGAAACATCAATGATGAGAGAAAATCATTCATCAGCTGCCTCCTGCATGCCGCACATGGGATCGAGCCTGCAACTTGGACATGTGCTCTGACTGGGAATTGAACCATAGCCTCCTGGTTCATAGGCAGATGCTCAACCACTGAGTCACGCGGGCCTGGCTCAAAGTTTGTTTGACTGGATGTATATCTATGGAAACTAGGGAAAACAAGGCCTAGAGTCATATATATTGTTAGGAAACCACCCATCTGTCATACCTATTACCCTCACAAGAATCCAAAGGTCTGAGCCTGACGCAGCTGATGCGCAGAGAATGCCATCAGACTTGTCCTAGCTCCCCTCCCCAGGTCCCTCTTCTATCACTTCCCACCATCCAACGGAGAGATGCTTACTACATCCATCCTCATCGCTGTGGTCCCCACAGTCGTTGTCTCCATCGCACTGCCATTGGGCGGGGATGCAGGTACACTCGCCGAGGGCACTCACTGCACAGGTGAAGTGGCTCCGACCGCAGGCACACTCGGGGCTGCTGGCTAGGCCTGGGCAGAGAGAAAAGAAAGCAGTGAAGGCTCAGTTCTCACCCAACCAAAGCCCATTCCAGGGTAGAAGGTAGAGGAGCCAAGTCTAGGACCACTGTCTCCCAGGTGGACATGGTGACACTAAAGGGAGATGCAGACCACAGAATGCTGACTTCCTCTCTTCCAGGCACAAATGGTCAAGAAGCATGACAGGCTTTCTTACGTGGCACCCACAAAGACTCAGAGACAAATGATGGCACCTGGAGAGTTGGTGCTTTTGGGATAGAGGAGCAGGGAACAGAGGGGATGTGATGTAGATGCAACCTCTATATCCTTCCCTTCCAAACGAGGTGGAACTATAGATGCTTTTGCCTCTGAGCAGCACCAGGCCCTTGGTGTGGGCCAGGAAGTGCAGGAAATAAGAGTGGAATTAAAATGCTGGAACCCTTGGGGGATAAGGAATCCACAGGGAAACTGCTGTGAGTCCCCCAGTCAGAGCTCACTTTTGAGATGGGAAACCACTTTTGAAAAGGAGGAGTGAGGCCCAAGGAGAGAGGGACCAGGCCACCTCAGGACACAGTGAGTGGAGCCACTCAGAGCTTTCCTGTCTGTGGGATAGGCCACAGCCTGGAGGAAGGATGGCAGAAGCAGCCCCTCCCCCAGCCTCAGCAGCACGCAGCTGGGCTTCCCTATTGAGTCTTGAGCTATCTGCCTGGCCAAGTCCCATGACCGGCTGCTGTGCCCCCTCCCCAGAATGCCCAGCAGGATGCCCTCGGATGGCGTGTGAATGGCTCAGTGCCCCCTGCTCCAGCCTCAGCTGGAACAAAGGGTTCTGCCAGGGTCACTCTCCCCCTCCCAGCATTCATCTACCCGCTGGGCTGCTGCAGCTGGGAAAGAAGGGGGCCACTTCTCATTGCTCATCTTTCCCCCTTGCTTTCTTCCCCCCATCCTCCCCTCAGGCCAGACTGGAGCAGGAAAGAAGTCAGTACCAAAATTGCCACCCGTCTTCCTTTCCTATTTACCTAGCCAGCCTCTCTATCTTGGCTCATCTCCTTGATGTACACCCTCACTGCACATGATAATTACTCAGCTTGGCTTAGAGCTTAGGATCTGGAATAAAAGAGTGTACTGCTAGATCCTCCAAAAGCAAGGAGAGCCCTTGGCCCCTTCCTCTCCATTTTAACCCCAATAGTGAGCATGAGTATAAGGAAGGGTTTCTAACTTAGCTGAATATATGGATGGATGGATGGATGGATGGATGGATGGATGGATGGATGGATAGACGGAAGGACAGATGGTTGGCATGGGCATCAGTGAAGCCCTAAAATTACAGGCAACATGTACATTTCAGGAGTAAGGGACCACAGTTCTCAGATCCTCAACTGAGACCTTGCCCTCCCCCTCCACATGCTGAGAATCAGCTGCCCTAGGAAAGATGCAGGATTTCCTGAGGAAACAAAGGAATCCATTTGAGACGTGCAGCATCTCCATATCTCATGGAAAACCTTACTCCAAGCCCAGCGTCCCTGTCTCTCCAGGTCTCTCTGCAAGTGCAGCACAGAGGACTCTTCCCCAGGGAAGCTGAAGACCCAGCTGCCCAGTCCCACTGGCTGGGGCCCATTCTGAGAGCTCTGAGAAGGGAGGGATGGGGGCTTTTATCACTCAGACCCTGAGCCCCAGAGTCTGAGGAACTTTTGCAGTGTGACCAGCTCATCAAGGCTATAGGCACTACTTCAGGGGACTTTGGCTGGATAAAATAGCAGAGGCTGAGGATTCCAGAGGAGTCCATGCGGTGGGGCTCTCCAACACGCTGACCTCCTTCATGGCGGGGAATGAAGAAGAGGGAAGATCAGCCTAGCCTCCCAGGGGCATCTGGCAATGCATGATGACATTTCTGGTTGTCATGATTGGCGGTATTTCTGGCATTTAGTGGATAAAAGCCAGGGATGCTGCTAAATATCCTACAATGTACAGGACAGGCTCTGCAACAAAGAAATGATCTAGCCCAAAATGTCAATAGAGGTTAAGAAATGCTGCTAGCTACACACAGCAGGAAGTGGGGCTGTACCAACAAGGAATTCAGGGTGAGGGGGTGACAAGAACAGAGGAGGAAGGAGAAACTGGGGGGAGGGGAGAGTGGAAAAGCACTGGACCTGAAGCAGACAGACCTGGGTTCCCCTGACCAGCTGTGCGACCTTGTCCAAATCACTCAGCCTCCTAAGCCTGTTTCCTCGTCTGTAAAAAGACCACAAGGATTGGACAAGAAGATAAATGTGAAAGAAGCTGACCTCATGCCTTGGAGCATCAAAGATGCTTAGTAAATGCATGTGTGAGGATGCAGAGGCTAAATTTCCCCAAAAGGCCTGGATTTTAAGAACAGGGAGAGCAAGAACAGCAGGATCCTGGTGCTGCAGGCCAGTCAGGGGAACACTGAAGGAAAAGAGGAACCTGCTTCTTTGTAGGGCCCCACCCCCACCTTTGTCTGAATAACAGCAAACGTCCTGATTTCCCGTGCAAACTTCAGGAACAAAGCATTCCATCGGGTGGGCATCCAGTTAGTTGCAGGCGGCTGAAGAGTGGCGACTTCCTGCATGTCAGAGCAACATCTGAACGGCAGCATGCGAAGGCCAGGCAGCCACCAACCAACCAGGCAAATCCTTGGCTTGGGCATTCACACAGTAAACAGACATATTATGCTGCAAAAAGTCAGCTCTTCTGGACAACTGCTACCCCTCTGGGGTCCCCGGAGGTGGAATTCTGGCTTTCCACTCAAGTCCTGGCTGTGATTATAAAGGACAGTGTTTAACCCTTTTTAGCGGAAAGAATGGTGAGTGGAAAAAGGAAACAAACGGCTGCAGGTGGCAAAACGCGGCGCTCATTTTAAGAAGTGCTACGTCAGAAAACGCAGCTATGCTTCTGGCCTTGAAAGCTACTGGCCCGCCACACTGCGAGCTCCCACTGGCGTCCAGGGTGTGGGTCCTCCCACCTAATGCAGCTCAACAAGGAGCTCTCTCCCCAAAGCGTGCACTATCGCTATCATCAAGACACTCCGTTTTAGGCATACAACGTGCTCCTAGGGCCCTCCTGTAAGCTTAACTGAAACCTCAGCCATCTTACCAATTTCTCATTGTATTCTTTTGTAGGAAAGAAGGGAAACTTCCCTCTGGTATACCAGACTGTGTACAGTGTGAGAGAGTCAGAAAGACTAGAGTTCAAATTCCGGCTCTACCATTAACTGTCACACTTGGAGCAGGTTAATTATTGCCTCTGAGCCTCAGTTTTCTCATCCACAAGATAAGAATGATGACAGTTCCACTGTAAAAGATTTTTCAAAGATTAAATAACTCTTGTAAACTGCCTTGCACAGGGCGGGCACACCTCAAAAGCCTCATAATAATACAACCAGCATTTCCTGTACTCGGCAGGTACCCTAAGCACTTCCTTTCATATGCTATGTCATTGAAAGCTTTCAATAACTCAGGGAGGTGGCGCTATTGTTATTATCACCTTTTACAGTGGAGGACACTGAACCTCAGAGGGGTAGAGTCCACCAATAGGTCTCACAGGTACTAAGGGTGCGAGCCAGCATTCACACCCAGGCAGGTCCGTTCCAGAGCCTCTGCTCTTATTCTCTTCATTATACTGTCTTCCAATAATGGTATTGCTATTACAAGAATTTTTCAGAACCCTTAGGTTAAAAAAAGGGATTTATATAACACTGAGACTTCTGGGTCTCTCTCCTTTATGCATTCTTGATTAGCAAATAGGCCATGCACGTGTGGATCTCAAACAGCGATCTCTCCTGGTTACTTCTAAGGCCAAAGACCAATTTCCCTTGCCTTCAGGTGAAGAATTGGAGCAGAGAGAGAGCTCCAGTCCTTTGAACCAGTGCCTCAGTGTTGTGTTGGTCCACAAAGGAACAGGGGTCTGACAACAAATAATTATGTTTTGTTGTTTTTCTTTATAGCTTACAAGCTACTTTTGCATACACACTTGCATTCTTATGTCATCGTTATAACAGCCCTGAGTTAGTTACTGTAGTGCCCATGTAACAGATAAGGCCACCTGTTTTGGCCAAGGTTAGGGGACGAGTAGGATAGCCAGGATGCCAGCCCCATTCTGACTCTTAGACAGACATTCATCTCTTCATATGATCTCAGAATCTGGACTTCCAATAAGCTTTCTGACTTACACTGACGCAGTCAAGTTGGAGAGGTACTGCTCTCCACCATCCCACAAAATTCTCGGCTGAAGGGGGACCACACCTGTCACTTAGACAGTGACTACACAGCCACAGAACAGCTTTTTCAAGTTGAACCAGAGATGAGAGGCTTAAGGAGTGTCCTGTGAGTGCTGGAATGTGATGGCTGCCCCAGTGTAGAAGGATGACAGTGGGAAAGGGAGGAATCATTACTCGTATAAGTGAGGGATGTTTTCCTTTTTATTTTGTTGTTGTTGTTGTTGTTAGCCCTCACTGGAGGATACGTCTTCCATTGATTTTAGAGAGGATTCAGTCCTCTATTTCCACTCAAACACAGAAAAGAAGTTCTTGATGGTCAACCTGCGCCAAAGTTATGGGGCAGCAGAGCATAATGTTAAGCTCATGGGAACAAAACTAAGCTAATTTCTGGCTATCTAGCCTTAGGCACATTTTAAAATCTCTTTATACTTTACTGTCTTATCAGGAAAATTGGGATAACAAAAATCCCTACCTCGTATGAATGTTACGAGAATTAAATTAGTTAATTCATGAAAAGCATTTAGCACAATGTTTGGCACATGCTAAGCTCTCAATAAATGATAGCTCTTGCTATTACTACTTTAGAATACTAGTGACATGATGCATGGATTCGTGCACATTGAAAGGAAATTAATTAGAAGGTTGCCATCAGGGCAGGACTGGACAAGACAGGCCGGACACGCCCTGGAGCCAACCTCCTGTGGTCCCTCCCTGGTGTCTACGAAGTGAGCAGGGGTCCCTCCGGCAGGTAGGGTCCCTTAGCCTGGCGTTCGGGGATCAGGCCAAAACCGGCTCTCTGACATCCCCTGGGGGGTCCTGGAGTGCAAGAGGGCGCTCTGCAAAGTTGCTGTTGTACAGGGTGTGGAATGCAAGTGTGCAGTAAGCCAGATTCAGGGCCGACAGTGCCCCAGCAACAACATAACCCACAGCCGAAGGTGGAATCGCACAGCTCCCTGAGGAATCATGCTCCTCTCTCTCTGGTTTTGGGATGCCTCACCCGAGAACCGCTGCTGCCAAGTCACTGCAGCTTGGCAGCTCCTGCATTGAACATCTGCCTCCTGGTGATCAGTGCACGTCATAGTGACTGGTTGGACACTTAGCATATTAGCCTTTTATATATATAGATGACTCAGAACTATCTTCTTATCTAGCCATACCATAATGTCAGGATTGGAGATGTCTAAAAACCCTATTGTGTGTCACCTCAATGAGTTAAGTTGGTGGTATAACTGACTGTTGGAAGAGGTGGAAGATGGTGGCAAGAGTTCTGCTTTACTGCCTTTTTCTGGAGGAACTGTTGGCACCTGGTGTCCTTCATTCTTGCCTAATTTATCATCAACCAGTTCCTAGGAGGCAGGTATAGAAAGAGCAATCGAAATTCAGAATCTATAAGTTACAGAGCAATTAAAAAATGGATTAGGTTCCTGTTTTGTAAAATGGGGATAATGATGGTACCTATTTCATAGGGTTGTTGAGAGGTTTAAATGAGATAATACACATGAAGTGACCAGTAAGCAACTATTTTTGCTGTTGTTGCAGTAGTCCCTCCTTATCTGCTGCTTCACTTACCCACAGTCAACAGTGAGGCCATTAACTGGAAAATTCCATAAATAAACAATTCATAAGTTTTAAATTGCATGCCATTCTGAGTAGTGTGATAAAATCTCACGCCATCTGCTGCATGTCCAGATGTGAAGCATCCTTTTGTCCAGCATAGCTACGCTGTACATACAATATAATCAGATATTTTGAGAAAGAGACCACATTCACAAAACTTTTATTATAGTGTATTGCTATCATTATTCTATTAGTAATTGTTGTTAATCTCTCACTGTGCCTAATTTATAAATTAAACTTTATCATCAGTATGCAGATATAGGAAAAAAGATAGTATATATAGGGTTCAGTACTATCCATGGATTCAGGTATCCACTGGGGGTCTTCGAACATATTCCCTGTATCCTCTGAGAATAAAGGGGGATTTCTACATTATTAGCCCCAACATCTCCATACAGGTCCTCAAAAGTCTACTCACCCCGCCTGTGAGCTCAGTCAACAGATTTCACAAGTCCAATAGGGCCTGACTAGGGCTGTGCTCTGTGAGGGCTGTTCAAAATATTGCTTTCCTCCCCTCTCCCCCATATCTCAAAACACAAGACCTGGCTTCCGGGAATAAGAAATCACATCTCCCTTTCTGGGAGCCTTTAAAAGCTGCCCTCTACCAAAAGTAATTCTTTATGCTTTAGGTCTGAAAACAAAGAGGCGAGGTCAATTTAAGATAAAACAGGGATATTCCCCACCTACTTCTTCTGGGATAGCTTTGATATAAAATATTCCGTTCTAAGTATAGGTTAAAGGGTTAACAAATTAGGCTCTGGATTCAAATCCTGACTCAGTTACTCAGCAGCTGAGTGACAGCAAATGGCTTTGGGCCTCAGTTTCCCATCTGCCAGACACCCAACAGTGCCTACCTCAGAAGTATACTGTGAGGAGTAAATGTGATAATAATACATGCTATATATGTATCACAATGCCGAGGATACAGCAAAAGGCTGAAAAATATTAACTACCGCAGAAGCACATTTGTATTTTTCAGAGCACATGACTGATCATCAGAGGAGATCATTCCCAGAAAAGGAAAAATTCTCATTTCGGGGAGGGGGAGGAGAATTACACTTTAGAGCCATTCGCTCTTACTGCCTCTCTGAACCTGCGCTGAAACTTCTTGTTCAGCTGGCCCAGGGTGAGGGGGCAGGGAGTAGAAAAAAGAGAAGGGAGCTCCCCTTTCTTATTTGCTAGACTTATGGATATTATAACCAGGCATCTGTATTTGGTTTCCAGACAGGGAAACTGTCTCTCGTCCTCATCCATGCCCAAAAGGTGGTGGCAGTCAAGCTCCCAAGACTGGGGCCAATTGTGGGGACACTGGAGTACTTCCTCCACCCCCACTGCGGGCCTGGCCGGAAGTTGAGCTGCTGAGCTTGGAGAGATCACCGGAGGCCCTGGCCACTTCAAAGGTAGGAGTCTCTCCCGGTGCCCTACTCTGTACCTGTCTGCCTCTATACCCAGACAGGGGGAGGGTCCCTCTCCCCCACAGATGCTCTGCCCGGAGCCACGAGCTTCCCAGCCTCAGAAAACTTCCAGTGATACATTATGCAGCAGCACCTTTGTGTCGCGGCCTCTCAGCCAGATGGGTTCCCTCCCAAGTCTTTTGTTTCCGGCTCGGCTTGCGGCTCTGATCCTCCGCTCCGCACGGAGGTGAGGCGAGGAGCGCCCTTAGGCCAAGTCAGGGCTTGCAGCAAGTCCCAGCAAAGCTTTCTCAGCTGAGTCTCAGGCAGCACTCTTCCCTTCCTCTCTCTAATCCGAGCGAGCAGGGTGAGAAGGATGCTTACTGGTACAGTCAGTCCATTCAGCTGGGAGCAAGGATGGAAATGCCTACGTGCAGTGAAAGAATGAAGTTCGCCCCGAAGGGCACCTAGGATGTTTGCTTCTCGCTAAATCAAAAACGCAGAGCAGAAAATGGAGTCAAAACTGCCAGGGAAGCGAGAGAATCGGCTCTTTCTCACAGCTGCTCTTGGTTACAGTCAACTTTCCACAACCCCCAGAAACATCACACCACTGGCACCAAGTTAAAAGGAAGAAACAAAGAGACAGCAGGGGTCGAACTTTGGGGTGGAGGACATGGGGGGGGGGGTGGTCGGGGACTGGAGATCCACATCAATTATCCCTGACCACTGACAGGATTCCTCACTGAAGACGGTGGTCACGAAGGAAGGTGGCTGCCCAGCCCCCAAATTGGGGCAATTACTACCTTACGAGCTCTGGGGCCTGACTCCTTTCCCAGGCCAATGGGAGGGACAGCTTGGAATTCTAAACTGTTCCAGCTACAAGAGACCTCAGCCAGCACCTCTCACCCCAGGTCACAGCACACTTAGACTGAGGTGCCTGGCTGCATCCCTGACCTCAGGGCTTCCACAGGGAAGCTCACAGAAGAAAGCCCCATCTCCCAGGGCCTCTCCCAAGACGATCAAGGCAGAGTGGGCTCCTCGACTCACAGTACAGCTTAACCGGCCTCTTTTCTGGAAGTGTGCACAGGAGGGGACTATGCTTAGGTTTCATTATGTTTTCAAAGGGGGAAAGAAGGAGCAAGATCTTTAAAAGAATCCATCAAACAAACAAACAACTCCCCCCCCACACACACACACAGCTGAAATGAATTAAGGGCTGAGCCTCATTTTAGCACATGACACTAGAATAATGATTTGTTTACCTGGCTCCCACAGTCCATAGGCAAGAACCATCTCTAATCCACTTATGCAAGCTTGCTAACAAACAGCTAACATTTATTCAGGCCTATCGTAACATAGAGGTTGTCAGGCTTGGTGCGGAATGGTTTGACTATACTGTTACTTAATTTTTACAAGAACTGCATGTGATAACTTACTATGGCCCTCCCCCACCTCACTCCCATTTACAGATGAGAACCCTGAAGTTCAAGGATATTAAGTGTTTTGCACAGAGTCAGCAGGAGGACCAAGATTCAAACCCAGGTCTGCCTGTGCTTCTTAATCACTGTGCTCTACATGCAGTGATTAGATTAGTGCTTGACAAATGTGCCTTTGCAGAATGAATGAACATATGAATGGGTATAAAGTTCAGTTTAAAGAATGCCCCATGAGTGTACTGGCGAGAAAGAACCCCACCCTGCCAGCTCTAAGCTGGAGGAAGAACAGCAAGCCCAGGCATTCATCAGAGCTATTTATAGGGCTAAACCCAAGCTCTGCCAACCAACCAGTCAGCAGGAGGTCTTCCTTGGGGACACTGAGTCCCACCAAGCTAAGTAGGGGAGAAGGGCTTCTGACGGTGAAGATGAGATGGCAACCCAGACACAGACTGGGGCCCAGGTGCCCCATGCCCAGGCAACTGTAACAAAAGTCATGGCTAAGCTGCATCAAGGAATGCAGAAACTATGGCTGGAACAATTGTAAGAGACCTAGTCAACCAAGGGTATGGAACTGTCTCGTAATTATGAGATGTGCCCAACATAATAAAAGACAAGACTGCGTCTTAAAGCAGTCCCCAAAATGCTGTTCCTGAACAGGAAGGCCCTAGTGTTGATCTTCTCTTCAAAGCAGAAGCAACATAGCCCATCTCTCCCATTATCCTTCTTCTTGGGGATCAAGATTAGCAGTCAATCAGCAGAAATAGTAAGCAAAGACCTTTAAAACACACCCTGTCCTCTGTGACCTCCTGTGTACTTTGCTGATCCAGAAGATGGACATGCCCAGCGTGCTCTTATCAGACATGGCCGGACTTGGTTCCCTTGCACCTGTTATCCTTAATACCATGTGCTAGTCCCAAAGATGTTATCTGATATTCCACAGGGGCAGAAGAGGAAATCCAAAATCAGTGACAAGCCAAGCATCTTTCACAAGTCCACTGAGATCAAGGACAAGGTCAACTAAGCACCATGACAGCAGCCGGAAGGGAAGGAGACAGGTCTGAGCTCCACCCTATTGCACTCGTCCTCAGAAACAACCCTCTCCCTACCTAGCTACTCCTGCGTAGGATTTTCAACTTTTCCCTTACCTGCAAGAAACCTCTAAGGTAAACATGGTTTCCACTCTTCAAATGGTGGTGGAGGGTTTCCACCTCAATTCTCAGGAGAAAAACTCCTAGGGCCATTATCAGCACCCAAGTTTGCTTCTAAACTTCTTAAGGTTGGAGTGTTACACAGGATCAAGTCACACCCACAGGCTCTAGGAAAAGCCCAAAGGACTAGCAGCATCCAAACAGAACCTTCAAATTTAGTGTCTTGGATTCAGTCCTAGCTCAGGACTAACTGATCTACTATGACACACCAGTCTTCTCCCTGAGCCCCTGGACCGCAGCGTTAGGAATCTTTGTGGTGGTATTTTTGGTTGAGCAACTGCTCACTCTCCCTGGTGAATCATTGAATGTGTCCCCTCCAGGCCTCCAAGGATGGCTCATGATCAAGCCAGGTGAAGTTTACTCATCTTCATGCCATTGACTGCCCTTACACATGTGCACAGAAAGCCTGCCATGCTTAGAGGTTGCCATTAAACTTTTTGTCCTTAAAAAAGAACCCAAGAGTCACAAAAAAAGTCCTATCCTGTGTGTGTGTGTGTGTGAAGCATTAAATATAGACACTTCTCTACCCCATTCTTAATGGAGATGTAGTGTATGCAGTTTTGACAGCTCTGGAGCAGTAAAATCCTCTTGGCCAGTCTCGGCCCGGAACCTTCCAGCTCCCCTTTCCCGAGGGCAGAAGGCGACAAACTCCTCTCTGGCTTTGTTGGTATCCGTTTTAGCCCCCACCCCCGCCCTTTTTTTTTTTCCCCAGTGCCTTGCCATTTCCCTTGATCTTTTTCAAAACTTCCTCCAGGGGGCCGAAAGGAAAGTTCCATCCCCTTCCCTTGCAGCTGAAGGGGGAAACCCCCAAAAAGCATAGCTGTCCCTTTAAGGGGCCCATGTGGTGGGAAGAGCAGCTACATTCCTACCCCAGGAGGGCCGCTGTCCCGACACGCCGAGGAGGCTGCACGGAAACCTTCCCGGAGAGCGCCCGGGAGGGGCGAGCGCGGCGGAGGGCAAGCGAACGGGGCCCGGCCCGGCCCGGCCCGGCCCGGCTCCGAGGGGCAGAGCGGAGCGGAGGGCAAGCGCTCCGTCGGCGTGAGAGAGGGCATGGAAAAGGTCATTAAAACCCCCGGGCTAGTTTAAATAGCACCTTAGGGCTCCGTTTTGGATGTGGAGGAGGTAAGACCATCTTGGAAACAAGTGTGCCCAGGCATCTCCATGCCCTGCCAGGCAAGCTCCGAAATCTGCACGGTTTCTTTCCACACGAGCTCCCCTACCTTAAAGAAAGAACCGGCGCGAGGCCAGGGTCTACAGACCCTCCGTTCCCACCCCCACCCCGCATCCGGGCTGCAGGGAGAAGGGGAAGACTCCGATCGCCCCGCCTTTCAACAGTGGTGGGTGAATGGAGTTGGGGTTCAAAGATCAAAGAACTGGGGGCAGTTGCTACCCCACGGGGTGCACCCGCGGTCCTAGGCGGCTGCGGAGAAGTAAGTTCCCTCGAAGCCCCAGTCGCACACAACAGTTGCGCTCGGGCGCCACACAAGTTAGTAACGAGGAGCAGATGAAGCACAGTCCCGCTGCCATCCGCCCGGCTGCCCGGAGGGCGGCCGCCGCCGCCGCCGCCGCCTTCGCAAGTTCGCGATTCCCGCCCCCGGCCCCGGACCGGGACAGATGTGCGGGAGTCTCCCCGCAGTTTCTTCCGAGTCCCTTCTCTGCCCCCTTTTCAATCCTGTGCCCCTCTCCGCCCCTCCGGGAAGGATCTAGGGCAGGGAGCTGATTGGTCGCAGCCAGGAGAGGGAACCCAAAAAATACTGCTAAAGGGAGGTGCTGCAAGCAAGCAGCGCCCGAGGACCCTCGGAGGCAGCGAGGGCTGCAGTGCGAGGAGCCGTCCCCCAGCAGAGGGGGTCCCCAGAGCTCACGTTCAGATTCCGCCGAGACCCCCGCCCCGGGAAGGAGGGGTCTTTAGAATGTACCGTCGAGCGACCGTCCTCCCCCGCGTGCCTTTCTTTGCACACTTGCATTTGCACCGAGGACGCAGAGACCCCACCTTAACCTGCAAGGGGAGCGGCCCCCGGCTCTTCAAAGAGCAGCGAGGGCGGGCGCACGAGCGCCTCGGATCTGCCCCTGCCCGGGCCCCGGGAGCTCGTCCCCCACTCCCCACCCAGGACGTGGGAGTTGGGGGAGCTCGTGCTGCCCGCCCCGGCACGCAGTCTCCGGGCTCCTGCCGGGCCGGAGGGCGAGGGGTCTCAGGCCCAGCCTGCGCCGTCCGGCTCCCGGGATCTGCGTTCGGCAGCGGCTGGACCCAGGGACAAACTTTCCCCGGAGGCCGGTCGGCGCGGGCGCGGCGGCGCCGCTTACCGTGTGCGCAGAGCAGGGCGCCAAGCAGCAGCGCGCCCCACGGCCGCCTCATGGTGCCGCCGCAGCCGCCGGCGCTCCCTGCCGCCCGGGGGTCCCGCTGGCTCCCGCGGGACGCGCGGCGGAGGGTCCCCGAGGGGAAGCGTCCCGGTCCACCGTGGTGGGCGCGCCCCGCAAGTCGCTCCCCGGTCTCTGCCGCCTCCGGTGCTGCCGGAGTCGAAGCCGCTCCGCCAGGGGACCGGGAGGGGGTGTCCCAGGCCCGGCAACCCCGCCCCCCGCGCCGCAGCCCCCGCCACCGCCACCGCCACCGCGCCTGGTCCCGCCCCTAGCCGGCCCGGCCCCTTCCCGCCCTCGGCCCCCGCCCCCGGGTCCCCGGATCCCACCCGCCGGCGCCTCCCGCGCGGGCCCCGCTCCTCTTCGGGCCGCCCCCACATTCCTAGCCTTCGAGAGAGCCCCCTTCCTATTCCCTTTACGACTGCTCGGATGTCCCTGACTTTGAGAAATTATCCTAGCGGCCACTCTCGAATCCCGATCGCTCTAGCTCTAGGACAGAGGAGCGCTCGAGCTGACCTACTAGGAAGTCTCCTGGGCGTGACCCCAGGCCCCGCTGCCGGCCCCACGTCCAGGCTTTATTGATGACTCGCGTACGCGAGGCTTGCATAATCCTCCCGGGCTTTATGAACATCAAACAAGGGACCTCAGGGGGCCTCGAGTGCTGTCTCAACTTAGCGTTCTCACTGTCAAAATGCCTTTTCTGAGATTTTCTTCTGGCTCCACCTCCCACCCCCGTCTGGGCAGCGTTGTTCTAGGGCTAAATAGTTCCACGACCTCCCCTTTTCATTTACTCATTTCCTGAGGTGGTTGTCTGGGTCCTGTCGCCCCAGTTCAGATGTCCAGAATTGGCCCAGACAGAGTGAGTTCCTCCTCGCTGTCTTTGGAGATGAGCACTGTTAGCCTCTTCACCTTCCTTTGACTTTCTGGTCCCCGCAAGGAAGGAAGGGGTGAGGAAGTAAGTCCTTACTTGCAATTTTACTCTCCCAAGGACCTCAGCCTCCTCCCAGCTTCAGTCGGTAGAGCTTCCAGCCATGTTTTACTACATAAAGTTATAAACTCCTCCCTTGGCTTAGCTTTGTGGCCCTTGCCTCTCCCCGGTACATATGAATAATATGGGTTAATGTTGTTACCATCTTCCATTTATAGGTTGACTCTTGTCTTGTTACCTTTGTCCAAATCCCCAACTTCCTTAAAGTCCTTCTATATATCACTTTTCCCTCCCAAGTTGGTATGCCAACTTTTTTGGCTTTGAAATCTTCCATCATTTTGGTAAGCCACATTCCTCTCACTAGTAAATAGAGTCAGGAAGACCTAAATGTCCCATTTTGCTGAGGGAAAAATAATTTGGTGTCATGCAAAGCAGGTACTAGATTTTTCCAATGGATTGGTAGGCATTTCATTCTTGCTTGTTTTCAATTCTTCAAACGATTTCACTTCAAATTACCATCTTTGGCCAAAGGTAATATTAACTTTGCAACAGCAACCAAAAAACGTGGAGTGTTAACTCCTTCTCAGCCAGTACTTCTCTATCCTGTTTTGCCTGACACTTTTACGCAGATGAAATGTGGTTGAAGTGGCCTCACCGTGGTAACTTATACTGAGGCATTTTCTGTGTGTGTAGTTCTTCTTGTGGCCTGAAGGCGGCAGCCGAGTCAGGTCAGCTTTACAGTCACTGCTAGGAAAGACACAACTTATGCCACCTTAGCTTAAAATCCAAGGAGAAAAAAGTGAGAAGTAGTGGCTGGTTCTTAGCACATACACTCTCCTTCTCCCCAAAAATCCCATCACCCACATTTTTTATGCAGCCTTGGTTGTTGGTCTCAGGATTTCAGTATATGTTGCTTATGTGGACTTGCTTTTCAATCTGTTGAGAGAGACCTTATGATTCTGGAGGCCATATTTTTTTCCACATGAAAACTAAGGACATGTGGTATAGTGAATACATTTGTCCCCCCCAAAAAAATCCAAGACAGGCGGTCACCATACTTTTAATGTCAGGGGATTAGGGATTTATAAACAGTTTCCACTCTGTATGCAAAGGATAAGTTCCTTTCCAGAAGGCATGATATGTGTTGTTTTTCTGGGGTTGAGGAGGAAGGGGGAGGCTGGCTATCCGTGTCTGACTCAGGCGCAGGAAACGGTGTTTTCTGTGTGCATCCCAAGTGCTCCTCCTCTATGGTTCAGTGCAGTTCTGGTGCACAGAGCCACCCTGGCTGCTGTTAGTCACTGGGAATATCAATGGGTAGAAACGGACTTTGTGCAAGTCCCTGCCTGGGTCACCCCCTAGGGTGAGTTAAGTCTTGGCTGTCAGAAACTGCTCTTGTGCCAGGAGTGCTAAGCCATATTTATTTTTACCAGGCCTCTCAGACTTTCTTGTTTGGAGTGAGAGATCCTGAAAAGCATGCCAGAATGAACTGTTTGTCTCCCTTTTATTGTCCTCTGGGACATGCCCCCTGAAAAGTTGTAGGGAACTGCCAACTCCAGAGGGGTCTCAGAGGCATTGGTTTCCTCAGAAACACTACCCTTTCCTTCATCTCCTTCTAGGACAGACCAGGAAACTGAATTTCCAAGATCAGAATATTATCCTGAATTAGATCAATCCGTAATGTCCTTTTCAAGAAAACACAGGGAATGCGACATGATTTTGATCCAGTTAAGTTGGTAGACTCTATATTAATAAAAGCATAATATGCTAATTAGACCAGACAGCTGAACATCCTTCCGATGTCCTTCTGGACAAAGCCACGGCAGCTGCGAGGGCCAAGGGCAGGCAGCCATGGCAGGGTTATGGGGGCAGCATCTTCCTGTAGAGGGAGGCCAGACTGCAGTTTAGGCCCACTTCCCACTGGGAGCAGGCCTAAGCCACCAGTGGGACATCCCCTGAGGGCTCCTGGACTGTGAGAGGGGGCAGACTGGGCTGAGGGACCCCCCACCCCCAGTGCATGAATTTTTGTGCACCAGGCCTCTAGTTCTCTTATAACAGAGGCATCATGCAACAATCTGAATTTCTAAACATAATTCTTCAAAGAGAGCAGAAGATTTGAAGTTTCACACTTTATTATATATATATATATAATTTTAGAGAGGAAGGGAGAGATAGAAACATCAATGATGAGAGAGAATCATGGATCAACTTCCTCCTGCACACCCCGTACTGGGGTTTGAGCCCACAACCTAGGCATGTGCCCTTGACCAGAATCCAAACCGGGACCCTTCAGTCCACAGGTCTGACGCTCTATCTACTGAGCCTAACCAGCTGAAGTTTCACACTTTAAAACAGTGGTTCTCAATCAGGAGTGATTTTGTAGACAGGGGCAATACCTAAAGACATTTTCGAGAGTAGTACTGAAAAATTAATGAGTAGAGGCCAGGGTTCCTGCTAAATAGCCTACAATGAGCAGGACATCCCTCCTACAAAAACTTATCCAGCCCCACATTTTAATAGTGCTGAGGTTGAGAGACCCTGATTTAGAAGATTAAGAACATGAATTTGCAAAGCATTGCTGCATCTTCTCTCTAGAGGTCAGGGATTCTTATAGAAGGGAAAACAAGAGAAAGTTCAGCCAGAGGAGCTAAAGGCATCCGATTTGCCTTGGGAAGCCTATTTCTGGTATTCATTCACTTAGTAATAGTATTTATTACAGAGTATTACGTGCCAGGCACTGTAGAAACAGTGGTAAACAGATATATCGGCTCTCTGGAACTTACAATTTGATGGATATGGGGTCTACAAATATACAGAGGCATTAAAGAATGATCTCACAAGTAAATGTAAAGCTACAAATGATAGGGCATTCAAGGAAGAGTACAGGGCCTATTAAAGGAGAAACTTGATTTAAATTTGGGGTTTCAAACAAGGCCTGTCAGAGGCACTGACACTTAAGTTAATTAAAAGTCATCAGGATAAGAGTAGCTGGGGAGGGACTTCCAGGCAGAAGGAAAAGAATATGCAAAGGCTGTGAGCCAGGAAATATGTCCATCGGATTTATGAAAAAGTATTAGCTTTTAGCAATGCTTTTCTCTAGGTTGGGGTGGGGGCTGCGGTATAAGGGAATAGTCTGATTTACATTTCTGTGCTTTCTTTCCTTGTAAATCCTCCATGCCACCATTTCTAATATCAACACTTTTCGTGTTTCAGCTCAGTAGTGGTACTCACATCAGAATCCGGGTTACAATACCTGGTTCAGGTCCCTGGCCTAACTTGGGGCACCGTCTGAAAGGTGACACTTTCTAGAACATTTTTATCTTCTGAAAGCTTCATATTCACTCACCTGGCATATATAAGTAGAGCCCTTTGCAGCATATATCTCAGTATATCTTACTTATTCCAGAAGCAAAGGTAAATTTAGAATGATGCATAAACAAATGTATCAATGAATAAGCATTTGCTTTAATAACAAACATGGATCAAGCATCTATGTACATGGTCTCTCTATTCCCACACTTGCCCCTTTATAATTCACTAGGGGCCCGGTGCACAAAAATTTGTGCACTCGGGGTGGAGGGAGTCCCTCAGCCCGGCCTGTGCCCTCTGACAGTCTGGGACCCCTCAGTGGATGTCCTATGATGGCCCCAGTCTGCCAGGCGCCTTTTGTGTGTGTGTGTGTGTGTGTGTGTGTGTGTGTGTGTGTCACCACTGGGGACCTGCCCCCAGCCACATCTGAGGCTCAGAGCAGTCCTCCTGTGTGTGTCTACCTGCCGGGGGCCTGCCCCCAGGCACACCGTGGAGGCTTGGAGCAGGCACCCCCTCTATGTTGATCTCTCAGACTCTTGCCCTCCCCTGCATGTTGTTCTCTTTT